>JABJVR010003724.1:0-15594 GCA_025773905.1 Chitala chitala
CACACACACACACACACACACACACACACACACACACACACACACACACACACACACACACACACACACACCAGAAATAAGGGAACTAGATCAAAAAGAGAACATCAGAGGCCATCTCAGAAATAACATTCGAGTCATCAAATTCAACTCCCTTACACCTCTCCTTGCTTCTCCCACCCACACACTTAAAGGGGAAAAAATAAAATTAGGAAGTGAGAGTGCCCTAAATGCAGGAGCACCGTTGCACCATTCTATAGAACACTGATACTCAGAGAGATCATATGATCATGTATTACACAGAGCAGTCAAAAAAAGTAACCCTTCCACTCACTTTGATGGCCCATAGTGACACAGCATTTGGATACAATGTCAGATCAATAAATCTACCAAATTCTACTAAAGAGCACATGAAACAATATCTCCTCAGATTACTGTACAAAACTCTTTCACCAGCACTTCATAAAGGATGCAGCAGCACTAGAGCAAGTTCTACAATTTTCAAAATATATATATTAATAATATAAATAATTTATTATTATTTTAAGGAGGGTTGCCATACATTGGCAGGTCCGAAACAGCACATTTCAAAGTCACACTCGCATGAATGTTTCAAAGATGGGAGGGAGGCCTCTGTAACCCAAGTACACACAATCATGACACACGCTCATCTCTCAATGGCAACTTTGTGCTCTTAAAGCATGGACAACACATGACAAGTTGCACCATACCGACGTATACAATGAAAAGGATGAACATGCTGTAGTTTCCCCTCATCCGTGTTTCAGTTACTCGCAGTCAACCTTGGTCTGAAAATTTTAAATGGAATCTTCCAGAAATAAACAATTAAGTTTAAAATCAAACGCTGTTCCAAGTAGCGTGATGAAATCACACACTGTCCTGCTCCGTCCTGCCCAGAAAGTGAACTATTCCTTTGTCCAGTGTATCCCAACTGTATACGCTATCCATCCTTTATTTAGTCACTTTGCAACCGTCTCCGTTATCAGATCGACTGACAAGGTATCACAGTGCTTGTGTATATTGTTATAGCGGTTGCATTTCAGTCTTTATTGTTACTGTCTTGCTGTGCCTAATTTATAAATTCAGCTTTTATTATTGGTATATACAGGAAAGGACAGTGCAGGGTAAACTACTATTCAAGGTTTCAGGCATGCACTGGGAGTCTTGGAACAAATCCCACCTGGATAAGGGGGAGCTAATGTACTCTAAAAGAAGAGGTTTCAAAA
Organism: Chitala chitala; assembly: GCA_025773905.1. Lineage (NCBI taxonomy): Eukaryota > Metazoa > Chordata > Actinopteri > Osteoglossiformes > Notopteridae > Chitala > Chitala chitala. The sequence goes on from JABJVR010003724.1 coordinate 1,245, forward strand.
AAAGTCTTAACACCACTCAGGACAAACAGTGGATTGAATTCAAGTCAGCACTAGATAAAATGTTACCATGACTTAAACGTTAAACATCCACATAAAGGTAATGTCAGGAGGGCAGTCTTGATTATGTTCTCTAGGTCTTGCGTCAACAACATATTCTTCAAATATTGTGCAAGATGGCTTCCTTGAACTGTTCTTACCCCCAAGTTCCCATGAATAATCCTGCTGGTGTCCACTAGGGTGTCATTCTGCTAACCGGCCTGAGACAGATACTCGAACCTGGGATAGCTAGAAGGGAGCAGTACCACTTAGCTGAGGGCACCCTTTATGTGGAGAGTCAGTGAAGGACAGTGAGGGTCAGCAGGGACACGTGAGTGATGTGACCGTGTTGTAGGCACTGTGAGGAATCCTGTGCTGTGATTAAAAAGAACAGGAAGTAGAAGCAGACCAAAGATCAGCAAGTTGTCCCGCAGGGAAAATTAATATTGTTTAGAAAGAGACACTATCAGCTCCCCTTCAAACTAAAAGCAGCAGCACATCTCGTATTCAACGATCCTAAACGGACGCACGTCACTCCCCTTCTCGTCTTGCTTCATTGGCTTCCGGTCCACACACGCATCAAATACAAGATGCTTACGTTCAAGTCCATCGATGGGACTGCTCCAGGCTACCTCCGGTCCTAAATCAAGTGCTACATCCCCTCCAGTTCTCTACAGTCTGCCTAGGCTCTTCTCATCTCAGCTGCCCAAATAGTGGAATGAGCTGCCTCTTGCTTTGAGGACTTCATCATCCCTGTGCACGTTCCATAAGCAACTGAAGACACATTTCGTCAGAACTTGAACCTTACCTTTATCATCATCTCTGCTTCTTTATTACTCCATTTTTACAAGGCTGTTTGTTTGTACATGTTTTTCTTGTTTGTACAAGACTGTACATTTCCCTTTACTTGTATGACTTGTGTGAGAATTGCTTGACTTCATGTGCACTTTGATTATAGGACAGCACTTACTGTCAGATTTTCTGATACTGTTTGACCTCGTTTTTGACATGCATGTGTATTCTTATTCATTATAAGTCCCTTTGGACAAAACGCTAAATGAATAAATGTAAAATGTAAATGTAATAACCCAGCCCTCTGCACGCATTTCGTTTTCCCTCTAAAGTTTTGTCACAGCTTCTATGCAGGTTATGAGCAGGTGCCAGGGCATCATTAAGGGGGGGGGGGGGGAGAAAAAACTTAAGCATCATAGATGTTACAGCTTTCCCATGGTCCCAGGTGCAAGAGTGGCAGTTACAGCAAATTGTGTCTACAACACCTGGAGATGGCTTTTGTTCCTTCTGAACTGTCAATATGAGAAAAAAATGCCATCCCACATACACCACAGCTGCTCTGTGAAAGTGCCTTCACTAGGCCGTACCAACATCCCAAAGAGGACAATGAGGTAGCATCTAGATTTCATAGGTATAGGTTCAAACCACACACATCTCTACATTGCACTCTCCCCAAAGCATTACAGGAGACTGTCTTTTGTGGTTGGTTGAAAGCTAACATCAGCGTAAGCAGAGAGCATTCTGACCCTACCAGATGGCAAGTCTTCCTTTCTGAGACACTTGGCCAAAGTCACTGACACTGATTGTAGTTACTGACAGCTGCGTCAGAGGAGCACCTGCACTGTAGTTCCTCAAAGTAGCAACTTTAAATCTAAAATATGCCTATAAGAAATATTTTCATGACACCTAATTCCTTCAGATCTTTACGTACACGCAATTTTGTACATGCCACAATAAGAAACTGCGCATCACCACAAGTCTTCACCTTGTCACTAATCAGTATTTTAGGGTAGTTCGTTTAATTTAAATAGTACTACACTGTAACGCTTTAAATTTCCATCTTACCTAGCAACCATTTTTTAAAAGAAACGAACAAAATAAAGCTCCGCAAAAGTTGCATGCAGTATTTTCCATCAGGAGCGATCAACTGTAACAGTTTCATATCATGTTTTAACCCCACGTCGAAATTCACAAAATTAGTTTACATATAACCACCTATAGCCAGTGTGCAGCTTGTGGGTACAATGTACCTCTGATTACAACTTTTTAACTGTGACAACATCTGTCTCTTAAAAGCACACATGCTTCGCACAGATAGTGGCACCACAGTTGCTACACACTGACGAATCTGTGTCCGCCCTCCGGAGAATCAAGTGATACTCCGTACGAAACGTTACAATGCCGCTCTTTCCCTTATTCTCACAAACCCACGCTGTACCCACGTACAGCGCATCGATCATAACACATGCACTTCTGCATTAATCACTGTCCGCATAAGGACCTGCTAATGTTTCCAGCATTGGGAGCGCAAGGACGGGGTTATTACAGCAAATCTGCTAAAAGGCATAGGTTTTGGCAAATCAGTGATTTAGCTCACTACAACGGTGCTACTTTTTGCTTTTAACTTCAAAAGCAGATTTAAAAAGTAGTTTTCATTTGTCTCGCAACACTTGTAACCATCACACTTTGAAGCTCTGTGCAAAACCCGATAATTTGACAATGGGCACATCCCGACTTCAAAAGGACCAATAACTTAACAAATAATAAACTATCACACCACATTTGTAAAATAATGTTACAATAACGACTCGATTGAGCCAGGATCCTGGGAGCTTTGATCCCTGAAGGGCTCGACACTTTAACTTACCAAAGTTTGCTCGTACTGCAGCGCCCGCTGGTCCGCCCCGTTCCCAGCCATGGCTACGATTCGCTGCACAGCACCGGCAGAAATGCCCGAGAGCGGACGGGGTGAGAACCGCTTAAAAAAAGCTTGAAGACAATAAACTGGCTCGTTGGGTGTGATAAAGGCAGACACGTAATATGCCAGCCAAGACCAGCTGGTGTTCCTATGGCGGAACTCTTATGTAAAACACTTATCTGCCGAGTCCCTACATTTTATGTGCTCAAATTTTTTACTCAATCCCTCATGAGGCGGGACTTGAGTGATTTAGGAAGAACCACCTCCTCCGTCTCCTGGAAATGGTACGGTCCACCTCAGAAGTTTGTAGGACAGTTTGGTCGCTTGTACCGAAGGAGTGGGGAAGTTTTGGACAGTGATAAATGTACATATTACTGTTATTATAATATATGGAAGCTTATATTTTCAGGTCGTGTGACACTGTTAAGATTTATGCAGTAATGTTCAGTAGGCTACGTCACAGCGTCGTCAAAATTATTTCCACCCACGTGAATAAAGAATAAACTGGAAGACAGGTAGTAAAAGAAGGTTTTTAAAATTTTACGGACGAGACATTAAACCAGTTATATATGTTTTGTATACAACGCCACTGAGGTTCCAGTGGAAGGGAGGGGGGGAAGTGACGCTCTCCGTCTTTCAATCCCTCGCAAAATCTTCTTGTCCTTTAATGATTTACTTGCGTGCTCACTTATTTACTTGAAAACTGGTTTTAGTTTATGTCGGAGGAGATAATTGTGCAGACAAGCACACACCCGTCCATGCATAACATTTACAGGTTGTGAATTGGGCAGCTGATATAGTTCCTTGACAATGTTAACATAAGTACTGAAAGTAAAATGCATTCATCTTTAGGTTGCTGCAGAGATAGTATTTGGGAAAAGCTATCGATCCTTGTTTTGAACACCAGGTACAGCAAACACGGGTAATCACGTATAGGCAGACAGATACCGTGTATGGCTGACGTGTAACATAAAATGTTTGTGGGCTTTTGTGTTTCTGGATGAAACCGGGTGAGTCTTGAATCTGTGCGGTTATCTGAAAACTCGTTTCTCGCGTTTGCTTTTGTCATTTGGGTTAAACGTTAATCAGGTTAAAGCAACACCGATACCGGTTAACTTTGCGAATATTGGATCTGCGTCATAATTTATATACAGATGAAGAGGGACCACTTTGAATTTTACATGCACAGAAATGGAAAGGTTTTCCTGACGCACTGTGTTAGGCTTCATTAAACTGTACAAGCGGTTTTGTTTCTTGAGTTTGAAACCTTACATTTCAGATATTCCTCGTCTCAGGTTAACAACTGTGACGACCGGATCATTTTTATTTTATTACTTGCATGTAGCAAAATTACTTTGGAAATTCTCCATGTGTCGTTTTGTAAGGACTACGTTACAATATTATGTTTTACTGAACAATTAAAAACAAAACGCTCAATATAAATTAATTTTTCACACATTTTATGTCAAATTTAATTATAATAATTTCAGATGAACACTATGAACAAAAATCTCTTGTGCTTTTTGGTTGGCAATCAAGATGTCCTCACAAAAGCTTGTTTGTAAATATGAAATTTTCCTAGAAACTGCATGCACGACTTTCTAGCCAATCACACTGGCCACATTTCACAGCAATCTGCCGTGAGCTGCAAGGTTAATTCAGCAACCTTTTAGCTGTACTTTCGTACTACGTACGGCTATCCAAAAGTTGATGATGACAAGGAGCACTGCAGCATAAAGCACGCATTTGTGTGCAGCAGGCTTGGCCATAGCTAGGAGTACGTACACCTGGGCAACTTCGTTTACACGCACGACTTCTGAATCACACACACTTCTCCCTCGCCTTGTTCAACACAGATGTTCTCTGCCGTTTACACTTCGATATTTTTGTTTGCAGGTCAGTGAGGTTGAGGAAATATGGTACAGTTTCGGCCAGTTTCACTTGCTGAAGGTAGTGGTATTCCACGACAGCAGTCTATTCTTAGTACACTTTTGATTGTTAACATCAAAGAATCTAATATTAGTACACCATTGCTGTGTCTGTTGTCTGTGTACCACCTGTATATCGTTCTGTTTTCGTGTTGTGCTGCGGTCAAGGGGACAGCTACCCTGTACCACTGTATATTGCAATAATAATACGTCATTTAGCAGACGCTTTTATCCAAAGCGACTTACAACATTTCACATGTGTGTTACAATGAACTAGCGCTGGGTGTCTTGCTCAAGGACAAACCAGGTGGCTGGGTTGGGATTTGAACCAAGAGACTTCTGCATCCTAGCCTGATGTTCTACCCATTGGCTGGCTGCCATTTTTATTGTATGGATGGTATGACAATGCAGAGTACTTCACTTAAATCCTCATACTGAAACTAGCCCATTTGAAATTGTTAATGACTCATTTAATTTGGTTGTCCTGGTCTTCCACTGCCCCGTGCTCAGGATCAGCTGAACATTACAAATTACCCTCAAAATTGATACTCGTGCGATATTTTACCTCTTCATCTTTTTTCCCCTTCTTCACTCCAAAAGCTTTGCAAACTTCACACGTCATTTAACATTTACTGTAGCTAACTGACCGAAGAGCCATTACTGACCGTGTGAATTCCACTTTAGCTTCATTGTGCTGTAAGCTGTGCTCAAGTATGCATGACTGAAGACATAGAGCACTTCCTGTTCTGGAACAAAAATAGCAGGAACATTACCGGTGAAAGTCACAATTATTGTACATAAGGTTATTACTGGTTATTTAGCAACATAGGTAAACGTCACTTTAAAACACTAAATCCTAAGTAAGGAAAACCATAGCAGACAGTAGATAATATTTGTTTATGACAAATAGGATTTTCAGTTAACCAAACAAGTGAGAAATACTTTACACTGCTGCAGCCTTGTGATTTACTGGAGAAGGTAAACAGATTTTACAGGGTTTGTTATTTTCTGCGTCCAATCAGACTTCATAAACCTTTAACCCTTGGTCTCATAAATTAACAATTTTGTTGTCATGTGACCTGGAATTTTTTTTTGTAGCACTGGTCTCAAAGAACAAAAGTTTATGTGTTTTTGGTAGTTCTAACAGTAATTCACATTGTAGTGAAACTCTTTTCTTAATTGGTTGGGTTTTTGCTATTGAAGAGTCACATTTAGCACAGGATTCCTACCACATACTGTTGTTAATTAGCATGGGCCCTGAGCAAGGCAGCCCTCAGGGAAAGAAAGGAAGACAAATGTATGTGACCCACCTAGAAACGGTGCTCCAGTGTAACACAGGGCCTAACCATTTCAGAATTGAACATTGAGGGTCTTATAAAACTTTTGGCGGGAGGGTTATTCTGGAAGACATAGTGAGGTGTCTAGTAGGAGCTGGAACCAAGAATACAGGCGGACTGCTGAATGAACTGTACGCTGCCTAAGCACAGCCAATCGCTGATCAGTTCCTCAGCGTGTGTCTTTTGGTCATGCGTGTGAACACTTGTTCCAGCCCTTGTCCTCTTGATAGCTCATGCACCAACACTTCCTGCTTTGCACAGTGTCACTGTGCACAGCATTTCAATTAGAACGGGCCAACGAATGCAAATCCACATTCCGGGTAATGCACTGACGCTCTGTCCTCCATCTTGTTTACACGTAGTTATGGTATGCTGATGGTGGGGGGGTGATCAGCTCAAGGAAACATGGAAGAGCATGATGACTATTTTTCAGATGCTTGTAACCATGAGCTGTGTTGGATGACAATGAGTAGGGTGTCGGGTATTGAGAGAGAATTAAGGAAGGGGCGGTGAGTAAATGGGGGAATGTTCATTGAAAGCAGTAACATCTGCATTGTTGTACAACTTTTTTATGGCTGTACAAAAATGCTGCATTGGACGGTAGTGTTTTGAGAGCTCATCGCAGATGTTCCTGATGTACAGAAACTATTCCCATATGAAAACTTTGTGATTTTTCCTAGTGCACTCCTAGGTTCTGTAGTGAGAATCCTTAAAAAAAAAAAAAAAAACATTTAAAAAATAGGGTTTGTAATGGATGGATAGGACCTTAATGAATGGATGGCCTATGCTCTCTTTGCAAAAATAACATTTTTATTTTACTAACACCCTGATCATACAAAAAAGACTAGAAGAAGAGAGAAGAAACGTAAAACCAAGGAAATCGAGAGCTTTGAGGGTTAACTATGCAGGCTGTGATCAGTTGTGCCTCACAGCTGAGAGTGCATCGTGTCAGAAGTGTTGGGTGCCTTTTATTTTGCTCAGAAATAGGTTTGTGTTGTGTCAACTTGGACAAGAATGGTCAGTAATTGAGGTTACATAAAAAACACCCAAACAAATTAACCTATTAAGTTTGTTGGGGTGGTTGCAGACACTATTTAACTGTTCAGTAAAATAGCACTATTATGCTCAAAGTCACTTGCTGTATATGTCTCTCTCTTTAAAACGTTACATTAAACTGTAAAAATATAAATTTAACATTGTAGAAGTTCTCACACAGTTCTATTTTTCGTGTAATTTTAAATGTGTTTACACTGTAAACTGTTCCTAGTCTCTGCTTTGGTAAAATGGTTGAATTGTTCAAAGCATAGCATATGCAGAGATTAACACAAACATGCAGCATACAGCAGTGTATATAGTTTTAGTATGGCCATAGACACTGAGTGCAACACTGCCCCCTGTTGGTGGTCACATGCAGGGTTTTCAAACTTAAACGGACACATAAGCTTGGGCCCTACTGCTTTCCAAAAAATTAAAATCAAAATTGCATATACAATGATGTATTGTACCACACTCGTAAACTAAAGGGATGAACAAAATAAGTAAACATATTCTGAAACGCAGAATACATTTTAGTATTTTTATAACAATTCAACTTTGAGGGCATCATGGCCTGATTCTTTCATTAGATGAAAGTGGAATTTCCCTAGAGACGTAGCTACTGATTGGCTGACAGAGAATGGTAATGAGACTAAATCTGACAGCTATTTGGACAGCCAGGACATTGACTTGAAATTCCCCTAAAAGACGAATTTTCTGATGAAAGAGATGGACATGCGAATGGACTAACGAGTCAACTGGGGATTAAAACTCGGGCTACCAAAGCCTAAAACTGACAGCTGGGTCAGTCCAACTCTCTTTCTGCGTGAGTGTTTTGCACACGCCATTGGCGTCACATCTTTAGTGGCACACAAACAGTAAGCGTGCATAATCTTATACACCTTTAAGTAGGTTAATGAGACAAAATAAGCCCAATCAATAAAAAACTGTCCCGAGAAAAGGACAATTTTGTATGGAAACAGGTATTGCTCAAATCCAGATAAACCCCAGTTTTCAGAGTTATGAACCGCCATTGTAACTTTTGTCAAAACTTACCTCATCCCTAATGGTAGCAGTGCAGCACAGACCCGAGGCTTTCCAAACCATATGACGGAGAAAGACCTTAACCTATCCTTAGCTTTTGTTTGTGCAAAGGACAGATTTATTTCATGTTTTTCAATGCATGAAATAAAATACATATGATTACAAAGGAAATCATCCATCCATCACCATTTGGGGTTGTGGGTGGCCTGGAGGCCATCCCAGGCAACCCAAAGTACAAGGCAGAATACACCCTAGTCAGGCAGCAAAGGAAAGCAATTATGTTGAAAGAGTTAGCAATACGTCACAAAAAAATGCTAATGAAATCCTTCCAAATTTTGTTCAGGGGAGGTCATCAAGCTAAGCGAGTGGAGAAGACCCTGGAGAGTGTCTAGTTGATGGAACGCCCTCTCCCACCATTCATATTGCAGCCTTAAGCACGATTAAGCTAAAACAGGCCACATGTGCACAAACAACAAGACTTTTGATCCAACCCCATGAAAAATCTGCTAAAACATAATACTTCACAGTCAGCACCAGCGCTTTCACAGGGCAACTTCCTTCATCCTCTGCGGACCTGGGCGTCTGTAATTAAGCCTCACCCGCCAGCGGGGGGCAGATTTAGCTAATTACCATTATAAGCCAGCTAAGCTGCTTATATTGCTTTCAAAAAGTGATGCATCAATTTAATGGACAGCACAGAGCACTTTTTTACTGTTGCCTTAGAGGTCCACATTCTCTTGAGTTGTGCATTCTGAGAGGGTATGAATGAGGGATAGTAAGGATAAGATTAGTCCTTGGTGTCGTAGCTGCATTTCTGTGCGCTTGTACTATCTTCCAGAGGATTTAGAAACCTGGCAGATTTTTCTTTCCCAGGGCTAGAGATACCAATAAAAAGCAAGTACGAGCCAGTAATCCCTGGGCTACCCTTAACCTGAGGTGTAGTGAGTCATATATAGTAGATATTTTTTGTGGTAATGTACGTACTGTGAGCAGTAGGCGATGACCTTTCAACCCCAGAACTTGTGTTTTCAACAGTAAAACAGCTGAAACAAGACATTTACTATAGTAAGGTAAATGTTCTCTCTAGAATGAAGCACAAATGGTAATATTCTATATTGTCAAGCCCAACTGTTAAAGGAAGTACAGCATGTAAACATGATGGAACAAAAGTCAGGTACTGTGGAAAGTGGAATTCTGAGTGGAATATTACAATTGCTTTTGGTCTTATTTTGCTGTGTGATTAACATTTTTTGCAGGAATGCATACTGTGTACCTATGCAGTTTTCAGCAGGACCAAAGCAAAGAGCTGTGATACTGAAGGTCAAGATGGTCTTCACTACACTCACCACCTGGGGAAGATGCACTGGCAGAGTATGAGAAAAAAACGTGAAGTGTGTATGCTCAAATCAAGAGCTGTTGCAGTCTTACCTGCCTCCCTGACACAGACACACAGAGTGCAGAATATTGTTTTCGCAAGAGAAACAGAGACGTTTTTATCTGAAATATAGCTGAAGTGAAGAAGATAGCATAGAAGAATAAAATGTATTCCTGGTGTACTTGGCGGCTGAACTTTATATATGTGCGTTAAAATATCTGGAGTTAATTAGGACACGTGAAGGGTAAGCGGAGAACATGCTTATCGCAGTGCTGGATAATGATAAAAGGTTACAGAAGTGATGAGCTAAATTACGCCCCACCCTACAGCGGAGAAAAAGTTGTCACAAAAGTGGAGAAATACGAGTTGGTTGATGTAACTCAGTGATGATGATTATCCAATTCTATGATAACAACAAGCTTTGAACTGTATAATTGTAGCCAATGGGTAAAGTGTAGGGGAAGGGATTTCAGGTGCTGGGATGGTATATAAGCCTTTGTGTTTTCTTTGTCGAGGAGACTATCTTCATGTGGGGCAAAGAGACATCCCCCTTGTGCACTTGGTAGAAATAAATAGAAAGCAACTTTTCACAAACCTGATATTCACATTGTTTGGTGTATAAATGTTTGTTTTCACAGTACATGCTTTTTTCCAGATGTTATGTCGTTGTGTGTGTGTCTGTCGCTGTGTGACTTGGCCACCGAAACATGACACTCCCATCCAGAGTTTGCCACTGGACTCGGTTTCATTTAAATTAGCAAGGAAAACTAAGCACGTTTCCCTTGTCAAAGTCCCTCTCCCACCTGCAGCTACTAATGGCTCTGACACATTCACCACGCCACACGTGGAACCCATCGCATCACCTCATGCAAAACACCTGCACTGCCTACCCTGTGATGCGTCACATTAGTGCTTCAGCCAGAGAAAGACTAACCCATTCAGCTTTTGTCTTCGGTGTCATTGCCTTAGCAATGTAATGCTGCACTGAAAAAGCATGATGTAATAATCAATATTCTCACTGTAGGCATACTGTAATACCAGGTAACTGGATGTATTTATTATTGTTATTATTATTATTATTATTATTACTATACTTCTGTGTATTGTGCCGTGGTATGCTGGATTGGACTTTGACTCTCCGGTGGTTTAGTCGAAGGGATTTAGATGGATCGATGGTGAACTGAACTGTGAATCTAACTGGCAAAGGCAGAAAGCAAGATAATTCATGTACAAAGAGAGAAGGATGGAAAAGCCTGCAACTCCTCCGCGGAGCTCAAGATGAGCTTTAACTGCAGTGCTCTCCCACCTGCACACACACCTGTGCTTCCAGGCGGCTTGTAGAAGTACAAGGAATGGTATTCTGGCATTTCTTCTCCCCCCCCCCCACGCCTATCACACCTGTGCAGCTTCAAGTTCACTCTCAAGAGCTTTATGTACTAAATCTCACCACTCATGCTTCTGCTGCTCCACAGGTCCTGCGTCACTCTTACATTTATCCTTTGCACATTGCTTATCTTTTATTCTTTGTTTGCTGTCATTGTGTCACTCTACTGGCATGGAACTTCAGAAGCCTGACTTTGGATTCACTGGCACCAATTTCTTCTGCAGGAACCAGATCTTTCCAGAACCCTCCTGTATTGCAAAAAGCACTGGCACACTGACCCAGTTAACTCCTGGTGCTCCTGAACATTCCAGAAGCTAAAGCTGTCCTATACTTCAGAATATTTATGCAATGGCATAGTTTACTGTTTCCTGACTTGTTCTCTTTGCGTTGACTATTCACATGTCATGACTGACTTTCTCTCTGTTTTACAGTGTTAGTTCAACTCCTACAGATTTCCCATTGTGACAGTCAGGTGTGTTGAAGCTAAGTGAATTGTCCTTAAACTCCCATAGTGTCCAATGACAGCTGAAAGCTACAATGAACATCTGTTGCAGAGTCTTTAAAGCTGAGTCTATCAAGCAGGTCAAGTCCACTTATGCTAGCACTTGATCACACAAGCTGAGCTAACACAGGACACAGGAATTAGTGCAATGCTATATCCTGCTGTAATTCTCCGTTAAACTCCATTCTTGCCAAGCCACACACGCGCATTCAGGAACCAAACAAACACAACAGGTTCCACTTCAATGCGTTTGAATCTGAGCACTGAGGACCGATGTTTTCCATAAGGACTGTCATTTTTAGGAACACGTTGCTAACAGAGGAACAAAATATAGGCCTGGATAATTGACCATTGTGCTGTTGTACCGGGAGGACAGGTTTACCTCATTTACTCTGTTTCCCAAACAGCGATTCCTTCATTTGTATCCCAAATCATTCCAGTCCACTCTTATTTTCTTTTTTAACTCAATCAAATCCTGAACGCCCACTTCGTACATTAATTTAAACTAGTATCAGTCGATACGTGTTCCACGTTTTATATTTTAAACTGATGTCTTGTTGCAAGTATTTGCTGCTGACACGCGTAGCGCACCAGCGTGCCGTGGTCCTGCCGGCGGCCACACAAACGTCTGAAATAGACCTGATGCGCACGTACTTACATTTCTTTTCCTGTCTTTCTTTCCTTTTTTAGGCTTTGGTAGCCCGAGTTTTAATCCCCAGTTGACTCGTTAGTCCATTCGCATGTCCATCTCATATCCGCACGGAAGGAAGACAGTAAATGATAATACAATTTTCTCCTAGGTTAAAAGGAGAACGCAGACAGACACTGTAAGATAAAGTTGTGTCAAATATCACCGGAATCCCAGTAAAACATCGCAGTGTATGAGACGGGAACCATCTCGGTGTTGGTCCTAAATATAAATCATTGACTCCCTACTGCTGTTGTTGCCGTGTAGTCGGCTGTCAGCCTGACTTTACTCATGCACATCATTGCATCCTGTAGCTGAAGTTGCAAACGCGTGGCGGTGGGTTCCGTGAAGGTGGGTTCCTTTGTCTGATTCAAATGTATGAAGTAAGCCTAATGACGGGCTGGAATCCTCTTGCGTGTATTCATAATAATAGATATTTTTTGTTGGGGCGGGTGTCTGACACCCGCTAAGGCAGCCTGTAGGATCTGCCCGAGGGACGAGCGCCGGAGTATCGATTCTGTGTTGCAATGCGGGCTCTGTCGCAGTCGATCACTGTTAAACGGAATTTCATTAAAATAATATAAAATTTTAAAATGAAATAAAAATAAATGTGTCCGTTTATGATGGGAATGAACTGGGTGGTCATACCGCGCGCTGATTAAGTTTGCTCTCAATATAGCGTCCCGCTGCGCCCAGGTACCATGTCTGGCCAGGGGGAATTTCAAGGTAAGAGAACTGGCGAATTCCTCTTGATAATGTCATGTACTTATGAATCTTCTGCCTTTAATATTACGCATTCTGCTTACTCGACAGTTGTGCTTTGGTTATAACTTTTGTTCCATTTAATAAGTTTTTCGTTTTCACAAAGCAAAAATTATAGAGAATAAAGGCGATGGAAAATGAATCGTGCTTTAGTCTCTGCAGGTATTGGGCATCACAGGTGCCACCTGCCCCATAGTACACCGCTGGCCATGCCGCATGAGCTGTGTTTGGTTGCATGGGAATTTGAATGTGACTCGCGCTTTGCACAGCGATGCCCGCCTGCTGCCAGACGGCAGTCGCGTCAAGCATCGACAATTTATTCGGTATTAAAGTAAAGGATCAATGCAACGTTTCTGGCTTTGCCTCTAGAACCGGTAGTGAAGGAAATAATTGATGTGGACATATTCTGCGATGGCTCCTCTACGGCTTCCATGGGAATGCGCGCTCAAATGAGCATTACGGTGCAGCATCATTACGGTGCAGCATCATTACGGTGCAGCATCCATTTCAGACGTGGTTTGCCTGGGAAATTCGTTGCTGTGTCCGAAAGCTGCTCAGTTCCCCTTGACTCTACTGAACGAATCGCGTCGTCGTTTGTTCAATTAGGTTTAACGAAAATGTAAGGAGAAAGTCAAGAAGCATCCCCGACTGCATGCGCCGAATTTCAAAATAGGTTATTTACTACAACAAAATTAGGTTTAATTGATAACCTACGTTGTTATTTACTAAGGGCGTTTCAGACAGTTTGAATAGGAAAATGTTTGCCCATTGTTTATCTTTAGAAGGCGTTATCGCATATTTCACTTTGGTAGACTAGAATGACCACCAATTATAGTTTTGTATTTTAAGCCCTGTTTTTAAAAACTACTAATATATATTTATACTTTCATAACAGCTAAAGCTCTTACACTCCGATTGTATACAGCAACAGCGGAAAATGTGATCATTTTGTTTGAAAAGAAAGCCAGCGACATTTCTTGTCATGTAAAGTTTGGTTTTAAAGAGTAATTGTTTTATCTTTATTTTACGCTTGATGCTGATAAACGCAAAAGACATTCAACTAAAAAAAGCGAACATCATATTTGACAGATGAAAACGGAGAACTCATACATGGCATGAGAGTCAGTCGGATGTGATCCGTGTTTTATGGTCTTGATTTTACTCATTTTAGCGCTGCTTGGTTGTCTTACACCTTACAGTTAAATTTACGCATTAGCTGGCGGCGGAGGCGGGCGCGAAAGAGAAAACTGGCCAAAACTACACAGAACAAGTATTTGTAGTGTACCGCAATGTATGCAACAACAGTCGAGTCTTCTTAGGATAGATATATTGCAATAGACATTTTCTTATCGAAAATACAAAACTAAGATCTAAATAACCTTTCGAAGACATCCATATCTGCACACGAAACAGGTTCGAACGTAATGTAAAAATAAACACTCCCAAAATAATATTTGTTTTTTAACAATTAAATAGGTTTGTAGAAATAATTTGTTCACGTTTTTCCATTTATATATATAACGTGTGTATAAATAAAAATAAGTGTTAT
>JABJVR010003725.1:4790-15593 GCA_025773905.1 Chitala chitala
GTTTACGTGCTGAACAGTGTATATGTTTAAGTGCTGAGCAGTGTATATGTTTATGTGCTGAGCAACGTATGTGTTTACGTGCTGAACAGTGTATATGTTTAAGTGCTGAGCAGTGTATATGTTTATGTGCTGAGCAACGTATGTGTTTATGTGCTGAACAGTGTATATGTTTAAGTGCTGAGCAGTGTATATGTTTATGTGCTGAGCAACGTATGTGTTTACGTGCTGAGCAGTGTATAAGTTTAAGTGCTGAACAGTGTGCACATTTAAGTGCTGGTGTATATCTTTACCCAGGGCCCCGGGTTTGCTGCCAATAGAGCCCTTCACCATGGTGGCTGTTAAAATGCTGAAGGAGGAGGCCTCAGCCGACATGCAGAATGACTTCCAGAGAGAGGCAGCTCTCATGGCCGAGTTTGATCACCCCAACATCGTCAGGCTATTAGGTATCCACACATAACCTCATACACCCAAATATGTTTCTGCCTTTCTGGAGGGTTCCCACCAACATGTCACTTTTATCATATTCATTATTTCTAAGCATGCTCCAACGAGAAAAAGGAGGAAGTTGGTGGAACATGGGTAAAAATTTGTCTCGCACAAGACGTTCTATAGTTAAATATGCACAGTAAAGAAACTGTCCTCTATTCCCTCAGCAAAAGAACTTAATTAAACCCATTGTTAATTCTTTGTGTTATTATTAGTATTGTTATTATTAGTTTATCTAACAGTCCTGAAACAGGTGTTGACCTTAATCGTTAGTTAACCTCCATAGGATGAAACATTTAAAAATTAAACTGAATTGTCAAGGGAATTTGTCTAAACTTTCCCCTTATAGGATATTACGATAGCACCGATCTGGCAGGAACAAACTGTTGTCTGGGTTGGAGCTGACACTGTAGAGACAAATGTTACATTATTATACACAGGCATAAAAAATACTAATTTACCCATGAAAGGAGAGTCAGGTAAGGTTGTGAGAGGCCAAGCCTCCTAAACCCCTGCACTGATTCTATTTTTCTTAAAAAAAGGCCTTCGGCAACAGGGTAGCTACCTAAGCACTCCAGTTAAGCCTGAGCAGCAAAGTGCTGAGCAGTGTGTATGGAACGTGACTGCTCTGACCACTCTGCTCTCCGCACTTTCCCTCCCAGGAGTGTGTGCCGTGGGGAAGCCCATGTGTCTGCTCTTTGAGTACATGGCCCACGGAGACTTGAACGAGTTCCTGCGCCGGCTCTCCCCAAGCCCGCGTCGCAGCCTGAGCCAGGCGAGTCTGTCGGCGCGCAGCTTCACCCCTGAGCCAGAGGCTGGCGGCCTCGCCTGCCCGGACCAGCTCTTCATCGCCAAGCAGGTGGCGGCCGGCATGGCCTACCTGTCCGAACGTAAGTTTGTGCACCGCGACCTGGCTACTCGCAACTGCCTGGTGGGCGACGAGCTGGTGGTGAAGATCGCCGACTTCGGCCTGTCGAGGAACATCTACTCGGCGGACTACTACAAGGCCAACGAGAACGATGCCATTCCCATTCGCTGGATGCCGCCGGAGTCCATCTTCTACAATCGCTACACCACCGAGTCGGACGTGTGGGCCTATGGGGTGGTGCTCTGGGAGATCTTCTCCTATGGCATGCAGCCGTACTACGGCATGGCCCATGAGGAGGTCATCTACTATGTGCGGGATGGTAACATCCTGGCATGTCCCGAGGGCTGCCCCCTTGAGCTCTACAACCTTATGCGTTTGTGCTGGAGTAGTCACCCCACTGACCGGCCCAGCTTCGCTAGCATCCATCGCATCCTGGAGCGCATGCACATCCAGGTGCTCCACGCTGGCCTACACTGATGCTCCCTGGACCCGCTTTGGGCGAGGTGGGGGTAAGACAGTATGGCTGAAATCGAAAACTAGCTGGTCTCACAGGGGCCTTTTGAAACACATTTCGTGTTTGAAGGGACCTTCACAGGACACTTTTTATCCAAAGACCAAGGTGGACCTGAGTTTGTACTATCCTGTCCAATGTGTTGCACTCTCAGAATCTGGTCCTGTTAAGAATGACCAATCTAGCTGTGGTACCATTGTAACTAGCAGACAGCTTCCCTGCATGACTCCTGTCAATCACAAAAAATAATTTTTAAATTATGTATTTCATGTTAGCATGACTCAGACTGCATTTTCAGTTTGAAACCATAATAGTTAACGGCTCTTTGTGCATTTCTGTTTGTTTCAGCCAGCATACATTGTGTTTCCTGGGACGTTTGATTTCAACTTTTTGAAAGTTTAACAGCATCACTAAAAAGGTCTGCCTCTTGTTCTAAAAAATAAAAACGTAATTACTGTTACTTTGCTGCTACAATGAGGATAACATAGAGTTAACTTTCAGTTTTGTGAATACTTTAAAAATGCTTTATTTCATTCAGTCTCCTTGAAAAGTTAAGGACTCCAGAGACCTACTATGTATTTTAACATCAATATGGTACAGAGTAATGCATAAGAACTATTTGGCAGTCCACAGCAGCACGTCATCACTTTAATTTAGTTTTTATATATTTTTGTGTTAAAGTTGACTTTAAAAACTGCTATTCCAGCTATTTCACAGCTGTATACATGCATATTGTGCGTGGAGCAGTTATTCAGAATTTAGGTGTACGTAATTACTTCTCACATTAATGACACTGAGTCAGTTTCAATTTTTTTGGTTGCCATTTTACCAACATTTTAAGAGGTAGACAGATAGATACAACATGTGCATGTGTTTATATCCTGTGCAAACAGTATTCATTCTAATAACAGCCCTTCCTGGAAGTATTAGTACATGCAACGATTATATTAAAAAATCACAGTCGGTGTGGATATCCTACACTGCCAATCACTGATAGGCTGATGTCACAAAAGTGGGTGGAGTTATCATGCAACTTCCAACAACTGCCTACATTTTTTCCTGTTGTTCTGTTAGTCGCTTTATTAGTTATTATTTTCAACTCTATAAATGTTGTGGAAATTATTTGAATTTCATATGAGAACTGCATAACTATGTGCTTAAAGGTTTGATTTTTTCTGTAGACTCAATAAGTTGAGTGCTCCCAGTACCTTTGCTATATTTGTCTGTACAATATTTTGATTTGTTTATCATTTTTTACAGCATTTTAAGTATATACACTCCACAATTTATTATTATGACAGAGATAATACTGGAAGAAAGGCAGCACATATTTATTACAACTGTTAATCAGTATTCTTAGAATGGCAATACATGTACTACTGCTTCATAAGATAGGTGGCACTGTTGCATCAATTATAATAAAATAAAATAAACTTTTGTAGCTAATACTCTAGTACTCTCAGTACTAATTTGGGAATTCGTTCATAGATTGTAGTGTAACGTCTTTAGGGTTGTGTTTTTATTGGCATTTAATTTGCTCAGGTTGACTTTCCATTTTGAGGAAACGTGATCAGATGGTTTGGAGGCCCGAGGAGTTCCTCTGGTGAAGGAAAAAATCGGCAGGAAGCTGTCCCTGCACAGCCCCTCCATCTGGCTTCAGCAGTCACCACCTAGGCCGTGCTGAGAAGCGCTTCTTTGTTGTCGTCCGTCTCCATCCAGCTGTTTTGCTAGCGTCCACCAGGGGCCAGATGTCTCTTGCTGCCAGGCACGTGACGCAATCCGCGCTTTAATTTTTCTGTGAAAAACAGACAAGGGAAAAAAGACAAAGGCACACTTTTGTGCCTGTTCATTCCAGTTATCACATGCACACCTGCAGTGAATGGGCAACACTGGCACGTGGGCTGGACAGCCCGGCACCCATCAGTGCCCACCCACTAAGGTTACAGCGTACTGGGTTTCTATGGGTAGGCTCAGACAAGCACATGAAGGTTAAACAAGGTCTTAGTGATCTCAGCACAAACCTTCAAGGCACCGTGGTCAGGCCTTTTTAATCACTCTTTTTCCTCCCACGTTGCAGACTGGGGATCTTAAGAACAGGAGGGTCCGGATCTGGGGTGCTTTGGGAATGGTCCATTGAGACGGGGTGGGAAACCATCTTATAATGGCAGCTGTAGGCGTCACCTCGCACAACTCTTTTCTCCACCCAGATCTCATACTTAACAGCATTCCATCTTCTTGAAAGTGTTTCTTGAAAGTGTTTGAGAGGACGTTGTAACCTCTTGCTCTCAGACCGCTGACAGACAAAGATGCCTGCGCGCTGCTGTTTATAACTCCCATGTAAACGCTTGCCTTGCGACACTGTCTGGTATCTCAGCGCCAACCCGTTCCAATCATAAGAAGCTATCTGAGCCAACACAGTTGTAGAAAAGGGAGGAGAAGACGGACGGCTGTGGGCAAGACCAGCGATCTGACGGTGTGTTCCATGGGCAGACCCCATCCCCAAATCACAAATGGACTTGCAGCTATGGCAGCGGCAGTGTGTGGCTCATGAGGCCTGGGTTTGAAGGTCTCAGGAGAATGTTCACCCAGTTAGTGAATGAAAGCTTTTGAGGGCATGCCTCACAAAAGATGGGGCTGCTGTTACAGTGGTGCGTATTACAACAGCTCCAAAAGTCCCACTCCATAAATGGGTGCTTTGAGGAACAGATAGAAAATGCCACAGAATGAGACAAAAGTCCTCACAGGCACTGGACAGAGCTTTTAACTTTGGTTGTGCCTGGAACTGTTAAATGTCATCCCCCATCTGTCCAATACAGCTTAGTCCAGCAACTTATATAGTGACCCTTCTAATCACAGGCCAAAGTGGGGGCAAAACCAGAGAGTATTTAAACAGTGATGGATTATTTGGACTTTATTGACCTGAGACAGCAACACACATCGCTTGAAATCTGCATGCTTGCAATGGTCTGACTGGTCATGTAATATAAATATACATGGATTGAACAAATGTAAAAATGTTAAAGAAACACATGCTGAATGCAGGGCTATTTGCTGTGTATAATCATGGGACGTTTAGGAATGGTCTGCTGAGGGTACACATGTTCACATGCGCGGGATTTTTCATGCCGTGACACATTAGGTGTGATGACCATCCAGCTGGCTTCAGCCAGTGTGCAGTGGGAAATGATGGGCCCAGCTGCCGAGCTTTAGGTTCCTGGCACAGATCAGAGTCCACTGTGTAGTCCAGTTGTCCTCAGGAATCACATTCACAATATTCCTCACATAGCTGGCATTTCCCAACTTCTTCCAAGATTTAAAATGCGCATTGCACGACTCCCTCCCAAAGGTAAGAGCAACGTGATTGGCGGAGCATGGGTGGAGGGTCAGGAGCAGGACAGCAGCGTTACCAACAAACACTGTGGTATCCCCTTCACTCATCAGCCAGACAGAGGCGTGGAAGTGGGTACTTCCTGTGCAGTCAGAGTGGACGCCTCATCAGGCGTACAGAGGAAGGATCTAACCATAAATCTGTCACTCTGTCATCTGGCAATGGACACCACCCTCACTTTTTCCAAATAACAGCCTCAATCGGACCCATGGACAAAACAGCCAACTGCCCAGCCAGTGTCTTAATGACATTTGTCACACAGCATCATTTCATAACATCTGCACATTATGTTTTAATCTCTGAACAGTTAGTTACATTTTTAACTGGCATTGTGTTTGGTGAAAGGAAATGTAAACAGCCTCCTCCAGATGTTAGCGAGACCAGCCATAACAAAAAAAAACAAAAAATGTTTGGTCACTGCCGGTTCGTATCTCATGTTTTGACGTGCGTTATGCCATCAGGTTATGACGTGGACATGGTCTGTCTTCCCAGCGGCTTGACCTCATTGTTCCAAAAGGACACAATATCTTGTTTCACAGCTGGGTAAGTAACATTAAACATGCAACCAAAATGGACAGTGATCAGAATTCACAATACATTTTAAATAGCAATAATAAAAGCATTAAAAAGTTTAATGTTTTTCTTCATTTTGGCCATTCCAAAATATGTTTTGTTTCCAAAATATGTTATCACTTGAAATGACTGCGATAAAGGCCTTAATTTAGGACCCCAGACAGCTGACCACCTTGGTGCCTGTTTTAAAAACACTATTTTAAGAAAGAATTAAGTCTGGAATCTTTTTGAAGTACACTTAAAGAAAATTTTGACACTTTTAATAAATGCCTTTGACCCTAAAAGACATTGCAGCTCAATGGAAAAATACACTTGAGGAAAATATTTGTGGTCCAGAAGATAATTTTGTAACAACATATATCCTGACCCACACGGTGATTTGTCCTTAACCTTGACAAAAGCTCTTGGGCAAGAATGCATTCTAAAGAATAATTACTTGCACAATATTTTTTAGTTCTTTTCCTCACAGCACCATGCAAATAGCACATAAAAACCAACACCTTCTTACGAGTGAATCATAGTCTATGACAATTCATGTACATGTGTAATCTCTGTTGGTTTACTGTCAAGGTTAAAGGCAAAAGTTTAGTAATGATACATGGACTTTAAACAGCAGCGTACAGTTTCATTTAAAAATCAACAATTAAGATTTCCCTTTTTGATTAATAACTATGAATATATATATATAATTTTACATACATACATAGATGGATATAGGAAGTACAGATCAACATAGATTGATATTTATTTGTTTGAAGTCTAACCTCAAATTACATTGTTTTACGTTGTTAGGTTGATATGGAAAAAAAGAGTTATGGAAGTCTAAACAGGATACAAAGGTTTCAATCTAATCAAAAGAGACTGACTTCATCTTCCCCATGCGTGCATATGGGACGGATCAAACACAGATTACAGTATCTGTGCTCTTATTGGAAAAAAGTAATTATTAATACTATGGTAATAAAAGAAGCTGCAATAGAAGTTAAATGTTATGCATTGAGAGTTCACTGAGTTGTGCAACAGGTGGTAATGAAGCAGTCACCCATTGACGGTCTTGCCATCCAACAAAGGAGCACACTATGCAACTGCAAAATGATTTGCATGATTTTAATCCAAGTAAAAAAAAACTTTCTCGTATATTATAGCAAAAGGTAATACTTTCTAAGGCTGCTGTTGACCTTATGTAGGTTTCACATGGAAGAGGTGAGCAGGACCTGGAACAGCTGCTGAGTGTGACGCTCGCAAAATAGAAGGAAAGTGGCAGAGGTTGGAGGGGAGGATGGTGCACCGATACCTCCTTTGTGTGACACGCGAGTCTGTGTTAAAGAGCTTGTGGAATGTCAGCAGGAACATGATGTTCCTGTTGTAACCACACAGAAGCCGGACAAACAACGCGCAGAAACAAAAACCAAAGTACTTCTACCTAAAAGCGCAACCGCTCTGTCTTTGCTCACGAAATGCCCCTTTTCTTGCTCTCCAAAAGAGCTGGGATACATCTCTTCCATACCATCCTGGTATTTACGTTTTTTTTTTTTTTTAGTTTTTTCCTCCTGCCTCCTCCGTTCTGTTCACGCTCCACCCCCAGCGCTGGAGGAAGGGGTGCTCTACACCACCGAGTGGTCGTTGTTGTGCGGGGTCAGCACAGTGTGGTTGATGGATGAGGCCGAGCGGTCGGATCCGTCCGCTGTGCCGTTCACGTTCTCTTGCCGCTGGCAGCACAGGATCTGCCTGAAGGTGGCACTCATCTCCTTGTCCCTGTATGAGTAAATAATGGGGTTCATGGCAGAGTTGAATTCTGCCAGGAGGAGGAAGAACTTCTCAAAGTCCAGAACGTTGCAATTGCTGCAGAATACGTCCAACAGCAGCAGAACCAAGCCTGGAGTCCAGCAAATAATAAAGGCTCCTGGAAGGAAGGAAGAGAACATATAAGGCCAGTGATTCCATTGTAAAATGGACACACCTAATGTAAGCGACATCTACAGCTGTTGTGAAGAAATTCTCGCCAAATTCACTCATTCTGTGTTTTGGCTCCAGCATATAAAATCAGAAAACCAGACAGAAGAAACAGTACTTCGTATCAGTTCTGAATTTTAAAGAGAATCTTTTGAGGATAAAACATTGCTTTAAGGGCTTCTGGTATAGAACGCTCATTACAGACCAAGCAAGGGTCATGGAAATGTGTTTACAGCCTGATTAATGGTACAGGTTTCGGGGAACAAGCTTTTCATTTTGATTCCCTTGTGTGAGGGAAAAAGGCTTTTAGGTGTGACTTTGTTTTGTGAGAACATTAGCAAATGTGAGGGAGCCAGAACTCCAGCGCCTGTGGCAGCCACTGAAGCCCACATTTACCTCACTGCAGAGCTATGGAAACACTCTCTGGAGCTAGATAAACTCCGCCGGGCCCTTTCCAGCATTGCTGCGTGGACCAAGCCCGCAAACTTCCCAGAGAGGACAAAAAAATAATAAAAGGTTTGCTTGTGAGAAAGATTAGGGCATCCACGCATCTTATAAACGCAAGTTTAATTTCCTCAGTGAATCTTGGAGCTCAGTGAATCAGTTTATTTTTCTATAGACTTTTATGCCTGTGAGCGCCTTGTGTCCACAGATAAATGCGGCATTGAAAGGACAGTTCTTTTCACGGATCTCATGGGCAAAAGCTTAGTTTTGGGTCTCAAAATGAAGTCTGTGAGAAAGATTCTTTGCCATCATCAGGCTTCCTGGGAACCGGGCACCTAGATAATTTGGAACATAAGGCACCAAAAATAACACTGGCCTTTGTGAAAGCCCACACAAATGAATTGTTCAAAAAGCACATTTTGCTGCAGAATGCAATAAGATCAGATCCACAACCCTGTGAGCCACTGAAAAAAGAAAAACAAAGCGTGGTGGTATTCAGGCATCCTTCCTTTGTTCTCCAGGACTACACTGAGAAAGTGTATTGTAACCGTGGACAAATGGCTCATTAGTGTAAAAGCTCAGTACTATTAGCAGCGTTTGCACTGGGGTGCTATATAACACTTTAGTGCTTTATTGTGGATCTGTGGCCACAGTCTTTGTGAGGTATGAAACAGTTTCTATAGTACAACACTCTACATTTCTATGATTACATTACATAAATATTTTTGAAATGTGACCTTTTAAAAGGAATCTCACAGTCATACATGCTGTAGGGACTACCTTGGTTTCAAATATGTACGAAACGTTGCACATTTTCAGACGAAAATTCAAGACCTGATGGATCCTACTTGATCAAAGACCCACCCATAGCAAAAAAGAACAAAATAAATAAGATTATATTTGTAACAAAAATTGACTGTTAAATTTTAACAGAAATAGAAAAAAGTTGTGGTCTAAATTCAAATGTCGTGGACAAACCTGTATGACAGCCACGCTCTGCAAGCTTTCCCATAAACTGACTTAAAAATATCACAAAACTTTTCATTTTTTCATTACCTATCGTATAATTAACAAGTTTCCTTTAATTCCTGAAGGGGAACCTATCTTATTACATAGGCATGAACAACGTGGCTTTTTCAGCTAACAAGATGGACGTCTTGGCCACCTCTGAGACTTTGTTGTGTACATATTGTTCTTCTCAAAGAAACAGTTTATTGGTTTCAAAAATAATGCGGAAAAAAAACTTTAATCCAATTTCGTGGGTAAACAGATGGTTCTATCGCAAATTACAAACATTCAGTTTATGTGGGCATTTGTGGTAAAGCCCTATATCTTTCTGAAGAGTCTGAATATCACTGGGACTAGCAGATATATAATTTCCAATTATACTGTGGGTTAAAGTTGACACCGAGTGTGGTCTCATTCAACTACAGAAGAACCATGTGCTTCACTGTGATGTTATGAACTCTACAAGTCAAGTTCAAAATTAACAGAAAGTAATTTAAGTTATACTCAGATTTTTAAGATGTTTATGTACAGGCAATGTTGCAGCACTGCACCACCCTCCTGTTTTTTTTTTTTTAGAAACTAGCAGGACTGATCTCATTTTAAAAATGTTAATGTTCAAATACAGGTGCAAATGGTCCTCATGTGGTTTCTTTGTCTCATACAGTCACAGCGTGTTTTGGGAGTTGGATAAAGACTAAGCCAATATATTAGTCTTTCCCATGCGAAACTATAATCTCTGGCTGGAACAAAAGGTCACCGTAGTGTTAGCATACTGCTGACACAACATCTTATTTTATAAAATGGTAGCTGTGCTAACTTTGGTTTTTGTTGACCCATCAATTATGAAAAGTATGAAATAAAATGAATAAAGTCAACGATCAACCATGTACTGTAATTTGTGCTTTTGAGTTAAAAAAAAAACATAAAAATACATATGCAGGGACAAAAATCACATGAAAATTACTGAAGAAAGGCACTTTGCAAATGTGGTACATCAACCAGAGCATGTATTTCCCCGTGTTGCACCTGTAGTTCTTGAGACAAAAGCACAGGGCAGGACAGAGGAGATGACAGACCGGCTGAAAGTACTTGTGACCAGAGGCCAGTGGTTAAAACTGCCGCTTCAGCTATAATCAGGAGAAGATGTTTGAAAGCTGGACTACTGCTCTCAAAATATTCACACATGAGAGACGAGAGGCTCGGGATGAAAGTGCAGGGGCACCGTACAGGGATGGAAACCTAGGACCTTTCCAAGGGTTTGTGACTGATAGGGGCCCTCAAAAATTAGAACATAACATAAGATCTTAAGGTAATATAATAGCTAACATAATTTCTATCATTTGGCCTTAAATGTTTGACCCTGGAAAGGTGTCTCCTCGATGGTTGCATCTTCATACCTGCTGGTAACAACGATCCTCTAAAGCTTTCCATGCACATGCTACATGTCTACATGTGCAGGTCTATTTACATTTGGCTTGCTGTACTTTTATATAGTAAATATGCTTTGGCCGCATAAAGCTGCTGTGAATCTTTAATAACAACTGCTTGGAGGCGGCAGCAGCGTGGGGGGGG
>JABJVR010003726.1:0-15592 GCA_025773905.1 Chitala chitala
GTGTGTGTGTGTGTGTGTGTGTGTGTGTGTGTGTGTGTGTGTGTGTGTGTGTGTGTGTGTGTGTCTTTCGGGAAGGGTGCCGATAACTCTGCTGAGATGTACACAATCCAGCGGCTCGTAAGGAGAGCTGCCGCAGAGCGACACCGGACACTTTTAAAGCCCGAGATCCAAAAACTGGATCATATTTATATTTATTTTTGTATCCCATTATTTTGTGCACACTGATTTCTAGGTCAGCATGTACGATAAAACGATAAAGAGCTGCGTCGGGCCTGTTACCAGTCAGTGCAGCGCAGTGCATCATGGGTACAGATTCTCTTTTAAGACACAAATAACTGTACTGTGGTATTACAAAATCATTTAAAACGTAAGGAGCGCAAATCAGAGCTGCTTAATTCATATGAGGGAACAGTCCTTGGGAATGTATGAAGGTCCGAAAATTCCCCCCTTCTCAAGTAGAATCACACACAGTGAAAGTGTCTCTTTCCGCTTGGTTTCCTGGACTGAGACTGTGGCCTGGAAAACAATTATACAAGTCACCTAACAAAAGAGTTAAGTATAATGATAGTAATTGACTGGGGGGGAATTAAAGTTTAATAATACAGGAAGATCACTGAAAAAATGAATACTGGTCTGTCAGTAATGGGATTTTCAGAAAACTACCTGAGCAGGCATATTATTCCCTGTGGCTCTTTAATGACATGGACGCCTCTGTCATTACGCTCTCCACACCCAAGGATATTGCAAGATCGCATTCTCAAAGAAAATTATTATTTTTTTCACCTTGCATTTATCACTTGGAAATTAATGACTGATGACTGTGTCTTAATTAAACTACCCCAAACTATCTACTCAGTGGAATTAAAGCCCCCCCCCACCCCCACAGGCCATGTGTGGCTGAGGTAGATTGTCCACATGCATTAATGCTATGGTCAACAAACACCTGCTATGAATCTCTGATGTCTGAGTTCTAATCAAGATATCCAATTAAACCCATTTTGATGTACAGCACCATCTGTAAGGTCTGGCTTGCGGATGTTTTTTTTTTTTTTTTTTTTTTTGCCAGAGAGTATGTATGGTGATTTTTCTGTGACCTTGGGTAACAGCCATCTAGAACACCAATAAACAGAATGTTAACCAGTACTTTGGCTTTCTGAGAATGGCCTTTTTATTTATTTTTTTTTTTTTAGAGTTGGGGGCCATTAAAGTCTGTGCTTTGAAAGTGGAAATAAGGCTTTTTTTGTATTACAAGAAATTGTTGATAAAACTGCCACAATATCAGTTTAAATTATGACCTTACCAAGTTGATAAATTAAAAAAAAAATTTTGTGTTTAGGCCGCTACTGCTTTCACTTGTATTAGCTGGAAAACTGTTGTAAAGTCCTCTTTTTAGTATAACTGTCTAATGATTCTGCTCTCCTATTTATTCAATGAAATAGAAGCCTGAAGGTAGCTTGGAAAATGGACGGGCTGCTGTCTCGCAACGTGTGGGCGTGGCTCTGATGCAATCAAACTGCACCCCCCATCGTGGGCACACTTGAGATATGAATTAACAGCACATTCACTCAGGGTTTAATCTGGGACAAGCTGCAAGCAGTCTCTCACAAGGATTGTTCTAATCAAAATTCTCCTTGTTTTTCATTACCTTTTCAGTGGATCAAATACAGAATTCAAGATAAATAATTTAATATCACTTTTAATTTAATATCACTTTTATATTTCAGACACTGTGCTCAGAAGAGGGTTCAATGAAGCTGTAATGGTTATGAAATTAAAGTCCCCATTATTGTCAACAATGGGACGCTTTGCAAAAAAAAAAAAAAAAAAAACTATTCCAAAATAATTTTTATTATTTTATCTAACTCTCTAACTCTGCTGCAGTTTACTTTGCAGGTCACATATCACAGACAAAAATAAAATGCAGGCACATTATTAGTTCACTTGTGTAAGGAATGACAGCAAGAGTAAAAAGACTGTAGACTGACAGCAAGGCAGCAGAGCTCAGTCCACGTGCTCAGATTATTAAAATGCGACACGCGGAGCTCTCTCTGCAGATCGGGACCGGGTCGTGCCCTCAGCATTGTGGACCTCCTGCATTTCAGTGTTCTGCCAACCATCAACATCACAGACATCCTTGTGCCAGACAGGTCACAGAAAACGGGTTTTTCTTAGCGCTTTTACTGAAATTACAATAAATGAGTAATTCTTTTATATGATGTAAAACCTAACTGCATATTAGGGTGAAATTACCCAGCTGAGGTGTTCTGCGAAGCTTAGCAAATGTTATACAAAGACTAAGAAAATTTTTGTCATCTACCAATGTGGGAAATGATTATGTTAAGTGTGGGTTTGGATGGGGTAATCAAAACTAAACAAAAGCACTAGTATGAAGACATAAGAAACTTAGCTTTGGTGAAACGCAACACAAGGTAGCTACATCACCTACACAGGTGTAACCAGGAGTGGGGCCAGCGCTGGCACTGGCACCCAAACATTACCTGACCGCCCACTGCGCCCCAGCGCTTATGACCGTTAATTTACTAGGGTATGGACTTCTCATCAACATATCGATGCTTGAAGCCGAAAATGGAATATTTATGAGGCAGCACTAATGCTGTGTTGCCATTTGCTCATTAAGGTTTTTGTTGTTTAGGTGTTCAACTGTATCACTGTATTTGAGCATCTCTCCCACAGACCCCCCCCCCACAAAGTCGGTTCTACTTTGATGTCTTGCCATATCCACCATAGGATTACGTTTTAAAAAGGAGCATGTTAAAAGCTACTAGCCTCTTAAAGGCAGAATAATGAGGTGGTGGTACCATCTTTTCAGCTCAAGGGGAAGCGGGATGAAGTGAGGAGGGTTCGGTCAGTAATCGAACGCTATGACAACTGTTAGTTGAGGCCTTTGATGAAGGCTTTTGTTGAGGGCCCAGGTGAGAGAGATGACGTTTGCAGAGGCTCAGTTTGGAGGCATTACAGCCACTTTAGGCTTCGTCTGAATGCAAACGGAAACAACAGAGTCGCTCTGATTAGCATTGCTTTGTATAAACACAGCAAACCACGAACCGCTCATGTCCTGATCTGGGATGACAGGTGGACAGTCAGTCTGTATAGACGCTCTGCTCCAGTTACTGACTCAGCATTCTGAAGTCAAAAACACAGGTGTCCTCTTTAACTTGAACTAAGAACATTAAAATATGAACTGAGTCAACAGTCAAATATTACGGCTGCCTGAAAACCTGAATCTCCTTCAGTTTGTGTTATTTTTAACTTTACTATTGCATAAAATGCAATACAATTGAAGGTGTGGTAGTCAGTTCTAATACGAAGATTCTCGAGTCTAGAGAAGTGACAAAACCCCGCTTGCAATCACATTACAGCTCTTGAATTCACTCTGCTATAACCTTGAATTAGACTTTCCATCATGAGCCACATTGCGCTGTATTGGTTTTGTTGATGTCTTCATCAGAGGTTTCCACCTGTACACCTTTTCATGTGCTCATAGCACAGGTGAAGTTCTTCAAAGTCCTTAGGTCCTCTCGAAAGGCTAGTAACTTTGCTGTACTTTCCCCACCAGCAATAGATTTTGTCACGTCACACATACACAGGCAAAGACGGTGACCAATCAGAGAGCCTGAAGACAAGGCCACACCCCTTCGGTACTACATAACCCACAGGTGTAAACTGTGAACACTTCACTGCAATGAAGTAAACTCAACAAACCTCACCTGCAAGTGGCTGGAGAGAGAGAGGTCATACCTGGAATAGGGAGGAGGGTAGCAGGAGGGACCGTTTGAGTGAGTGTGTGTGTGTGTGTGTGAGAGACAGAATGAGGACAGAGACTGCATGCTAACCATGTCTCCAGCTCGTGTGAGGCATCGTAAACACAGAACATCAGAAAAGATGTGTCCTCAGACTCCACCGTGGCAGCACACGCTCGAACGCTCAGCACGGCCAGTCACGAGCTTTACGGCAGCTAAAGAAATTTCACTTGTGAGACCAATAATTTCCACCACGCTCAGACTGGGACCAGTACAGAAAAAGGGACCTGTACACAAACCAGGGAAATAATGCTTTCAGGAGAGTGCACAAATGTTTCCCGCCTGTTTCAGGGCCCCCGCGCTGCTTCACGTCCCCCGTCACTCATGAGGCTGGGGCTGCAGACTCCGGACAGCCAGGCATTTTTACAAGGAAGCACATGCCCCCTGCCACTATGCCGTGAATTATTCAGGCACCCCCAGCATGCGCGGCAGTAGTTAACTGGTGATAAATTACACAGGATCACGGCGGGAAGAGAGAATCTCATTTCCCCAAAGCGGTGGGTGTCG
Organism: Chitala chitala; assembly: GCA_025773905.1. Lineage (NCBI taxonomy): Eukaryota > Metazoa > Chordata > Actinopteri > Osteoglossiformes > Notopteridae > Chitala > Chitala chitala. The sequence goes on from JABJVR010003726.1 coordinate 4,329, forward strand.
AGGCCCGATGCGAGCTGCAGAGTCGGTCCCTGGGAGGACACATTTCTCCTCTCGGCACATATTCCGCTGACAGCTCCATTATAGACAAAAATAACACTAAACAGGGAAAAGAGGACTTTTGCAGGCAAGGACTCCATGTTCTCTCCTAACATGACGACATGTAAGTGGTATAATCATTAGATTCAGAGAGGACTATTTTCACTGTTTTTTAACTCATTTCGGCCACCGCTCAGCTGAGAAGTCAGAGGAGTCAGGAAAAGTCTTTTCTTTGTGTCGTTAACATTGTTCCCCGTTAATCTGACGTGACACGAGGTGCTGGTACCGCACGCTAATCTTCATTAGCGCATCTGAGCACCTACGCAGGGCGAAATCACACACACACACACACACACACACACACACACACACATTTTTTCCTAATAATGGCACTGAGAGTCATCCATTCTTTGGTCTTAAGCTGCTTTTCAATGTTCATATCAGTTGTATTGCCCCAGAACATGCTACAAGATTCAATAATCTATTTACAAGAAAGCAGGCTGAGAATGGAATGCGTCTAGTTTTTTACGGAACATTGTTTGTACAACGAATGTGATTGGTACTTTTCCCAGTGCAGACAGACTGACACAATGTGCTACACAGTTTTGCCCTTTTGGTCACTGTAAATGTAGGCGCTAGCACAGTGTTTGTCCTTTCACCCAAGGGGTTTACATACCCCATCTCCCTGGAGAAGCAGCGCGTAGCTGTTCTGTGCTGCAGCGCTTGGTTTGTGCTTCTTGTTCTGTTATTTCCAGGTGAGTCTGGAACAGCCAGCCCAAAAGCCTGTTCGGACCGGACATGGTGTGTGTTTCTGCTCTGCACGTGATGGAGTGAACCTTGGCAGATGCAGATAAAGGAGTGTGTTGGCTCTGTGATACAAGAAACAGTAGGTGTTTCAGACCAGGGTTCAAATATCGCGCCTCAGTGTGGTGGAGAAGCCGGGTGTGCCATCTGAGTAGTTGTGATGTGTGGTGGCACTACTCTGCGGAAAGTCTTTTATGTGTATTTTTGTTTTTTTCTGCCAGGCTTTTGTGTTCTCAGACATGCAGCTCGTCCAGACTAGAAAAGTGTGTGTGTGTGTGTGTGTGTGTGTGTGTGTGTGGGAGGGGGTGTTATGTTCTCCTAAAGTGACCGCCTGCATGAGTAACAATGGCAAGTATTTGAAAACTGCAGTGTGGCTGACAGAAAAGAAAATCTCTGTGTTCTGACCACTGTGCCAAATGTTTGAGATGCAGGTGAAACATGGCAGCTACTGTGAAAGTCTTACTGTGAAGGCAGAAAGGGAAGATGAAGGTATCATTACTGCAGGGGACTCCCACATTCTAACAGACAGGCTACAACTGCTGTCAAAAAAACGTACTGCGGTGTCGAAGGGCACTAACAATATATATTTTTTACTATTAAATATGTCTAATAAAGCAATTATAGCATTTCAACGTGCTACCCCTGTTTAATGTTTATGTCATTACATTTCAGCTTCCATTGTTACACGTGAAATTGTGGTATAGAAACATACAAGAACAGTAAACTTCATGTCGGAGACTGAGCAGCAGCGCTGAATCCTGAATCCGGATGCTTGACAACCGCTTCGTTTGTATGGTTACCAGCTGGCCTTTTAGCAACCCGCGAATGCTGAAGCTGGCCGTGAGCTCTGGTGCTCGGACTAGCTGACGCACACGTGAATCATCACATACAGCGCTGCCTGTTTGTACAGCTGGGTTCTTTGATGATCTAACCCAGAGAGAGCTCTAGGTAGTATCCACACCACTGCGGTTGAGTGTATGGATCCCTGACAAGGCCAGGGTGCTTGTTTCGGTTTGAGTCCAGGAATATTAATCTTCAGTTACGTACATTATGAAAGAGATTTCACTTGACTTTTAATGAAAGGATGTGCAACCATTCCCCTCCATTGTACAATCCAGCAAACCCTTCCTTATTGGACAGCTTGTCTTTACTCTAAATTTGGCATGAAAACCGCAACATCTGTGTTGAAAGAAGTAGCCGAGGACCCCAATGCAGAAATTAACAGCAAGCAACTGACACGCGTTGCTCCGATATGCGAAGTAGAGGAAACGGCAGAGGCGCAACTCATTAGCGCAGCTAACTTTGTTTTCCACATGAAGCGAACACATTCAGAATAAAGGAGGCAGGAGAAGCGGCACTTTCTGGGACGTCTCAGGGACGACACGGTGGCCTTGTTGTGCAGCAGCATTTCACTTCGGCATTCACGGTTATTAAATGCTTACATTTCGCGGCCCAGATTGCAGACAACCTTGGAAGCCGATCGTCGTGAAACACGCAAGACACATAACAGGTGACTCAGGAAGTTTGACCTCGCCGGGCAGGAGGAGTAGGTGAGAATTTAGGGGGCTCTGTGGAAGAGGAGAGCTTCTCTCTGCAGCTGCTGGATGAAGATGGTTCGCCTTGGCCAGAGAAGACCACTTTGAGCATTGACAAATAAAGTAACAAAATGGCGTTCAGGAAGTCCAACAAGGAGGTGGCTCTCGAAGCGCTTTTCACAAGACGACTGCTAACATTAAGTGAAACCGAACTCAGGAAGACGGACAAGATGGCTCAAGATGCCGAAGTGGCTGTCACGAGAAGGCTTGGCTCAGAAATAAAGACTCTCAGGAAGTTGGACTTTTTTTCTGCAGGAAGTCTGGCTTCAAAAAGCACACAGATGCTGGATAAGATACGTAGAGGCTTTAAAAACGGGTCCTCTGAAAGGTTCCAAAGTCTGAACAATTCCAGCTAGTCACTTCCAAGGTGCGTCTATATTTAAACCGAGCTTTGAAGAAGCGAACCTTTACTGAAGGTGCATTCACTGCTTTCAGTTATCATCCGTCTGCCTACCACATAACATCATTTACTTTGAATTTCATTTCAGAATTTTTAGGCGTTACATTAAATTTACTAGCAGGGTTTACGCTGAGTTAAATCAGACTCGGTACGCCAAAGCCTTTCACAATTCAGAATCAGACCAATAACATGTGACTGTTTGACATTTTGCCTTGAAAGCCTGCTATCCAAGCTCCGAAGCAGAGGTCGAAGACCTTGCTTTGTGATTCATCTCTCCACTGTGTAGTGAGGCTGATCCTCCAGGCTAAACAGCCCTATTAAGGTTCTGTTCTTCCACTGCAGTTCAGTGACGTGCACACCTCTGCGCTTTAAAGTGCACGCCGTGCACTTTAAAGCGCATATTAGCGATGTACAATGAATACGTTCTTTTTCATCTGTCACTCCACATGACAAAAATGCCAAGGTACAATGGGCATTTTCTGGATGGTATCATAGACAGTTCATTTGGCACCATCTAGTGGCAGTGATGATATTGCATGTGAAGTACTAACACAGACCTGTCACGCTAGTAAATAAAGCATATAATGTCACTCAGACTAACGGGCAGTGGCAGTCCTTTTCTATGGCTGCTTCACATTTGTACCCATTTAGCCCAATATTGACTTCAAAGACCTTTCAGTCAAATGATCAGAGGTCCAGTTAACGTACACAGTCGTTGGATGGTAATCATGTCCACGTCCTGATGAATGTGCACCTGGTAACTGTGGTAACTTCTCAAAACGTATCCAAAAGCTGCAGAGCAGCTAAATGTCTCTCGGGAAAAAAAAGATCACCAACAATTACACTTTTTTAATATTTTTCAACACACATATATACATAAAACAGGTCCAACTCTTGTTCGTGGTTAATCTCTGTACAAACAAAATGTCTCCTGTTAGTTTTAGAACTCACTAACTTTTAATGCTTTTTCTTTTTAATGTAAATCAGAACTGAGGTCCTGGTGACATACACTGCATTTGTGAGCAGTAGCAGATTGAATCACATCCTTTGTTGTCTGCTTTCGAGATGGGGCCTGCATCTCCCTGTGCTGCATTTTAAACCCGAGGCCAGCTGGCTGCGGTGATCCATTTTAACCATGCAGCACTGCACACCTAATCACCCCGTCTCTTCTGCAGCGCAACCAAGATTTTTACTTGCAGTTCTGAAACATCCAGACCGGAATGGCTACTTGAGTTGAAAGATGACAAAAAACACCAATAAAATCTGAAGTTACAATATTTTTTCCCCCTCCCAGTGAAAATTTACTATGCAAATACTGCAAATGTGTGTTATTGCTTTGCCATGGTAAAAGAAACAACATATTAATGCATACATTGATTTGCTTAATAAAAGCAAGTGTAGATACTACACGTCTAAATAAGAATGCTGCCAAAACAACGCAGCGTAAATCCACGGTATTCCTGACAAACGAACAGCCGTCGCTCAGTCACACTTCGGAGGTGTTGAACTAGAGCCGTGCGTTTCGAGTGCGGCGAAGGATTCCGTTTGTTGCAAAAGCAGCGTCCGTGTGTGTTCCGTGCATCGGGTCGTCGGGGACACGGCTCATTTTGGACCAGGTGCAACGTCACCGAGAGCCCCCAAACCCAGGTAAAAACAGTTCAGTTCATTAGGACGGAAGGACGCTGATGGAGGGAAGTCGTGGGCCTGCCCTGAGTCCATGGGCCTTCAGCGGTGCTGCCTCTCACTCACCACGTCCTGCAGACGCTTCAGCAACACGTCTTCGCTCTCCTGGCACGACCTTTTGGACGGAGAGTCAGGGTAATCGCCCTCCATGGTGAAGGCCCGCTTGCGGCTCACGCCTCCCTGTCTGATCATCCTGTTAATGTCGTTCAGCTCCTAAACCCAACAGTTCGAAGAAATTAGGGTTTTTTTTTTTAAATCCAATATGCCCATTTCGACCAGATGTTAAGAGTGCCCAAGCAGTTTGGTGAGTCATTAGGCACCTGCATCATTACCCGCCTTTCAAAACACTTTTCACATCTACTGAACTGAGTCACAGTCTGGGTGCTTGTTTCACAGCCCAAATTTGTAAATGGTTACGTGATGAGAGGTGAACGGACAAGTGGCTCTGTGATGTTCACATGCAACGGGCTTTTCCCTCTGACCTCAAGTGAAAAAACAGTAACCCACAAATATTTTTTCACTAATCACTAAGATTTCACAAATTTTAAAACACAAAAAACTTCTTTAATATTTTTCAATCAAATAATATATAGGACTGTCAGTATCCCAATTTTGAGATTAAAAATCTAACTACACTTGTTTTTGGCTTTTCATACTAAAATTTATTTTGGTTCAGATATAAATATGTTGGGTAAAAATAACAAAAAATGTGTGCAGTTGGCAGTACTGTACCATTAGCCATTTCCTGTGCTTTTTCCGTGTCCTGTTCATGTTGGTTTATCAGTGTAAAATGTAAGAAAATCAGTATCTGCCAACAAATCTTATATTTCTTTACAAGTACAGTAAATTTTTCCATTTTTTAAATTTTAGTCTGCACTTAATCCTTAAATTTTATTAAAAGTGTGTCGTTCTGCACAGCATATAAGGAAATGAAGCAGATCGTGCCGAATTGCATGTAGCAATTTCTTATGAACCTCACAGAAACACGTGTTAGTCACTACATTAAATGTTACATAATTACGTAATTTCTGTTTGAGGTGTTATCATCGGTATTTTACACCTTTTCTCCACATTTTAAATGAAAAGTTGTTCAATTTACACATGGTTTTTTTTTAATGAAAACGTAAATTAAGTGCTGCTGTAATGTTCATACCATGTACAATAAATCTAGATTGACAGAGTTTGGTGACATCACCACATGTGTCAGTCACTGCCTGGGTTTATCCAGTGAGAAATGGGCTAAATGCACCTAATCCCACACACTGAGAGCCTGATTGCCCCTCCCCCTTCACGTAGTACATGAACTTGCCTTGGAGGGGCTGCCACTGAACTTGTAGGTGAAGGCAGAGCCAGGCGTAACGCAGGAGCCGTTCTTGTGCGGGGACACGTAGATAGAGTGCCTCTGGGAGACGCGGCGAGGAGACAGCGGCTGTGCCCTCATGGAGGGGAAGGGCGACAGGGGTGGGGCTTCCACCTGGAACAGACACATTGGTTTACTGGTATGCACACGCTCTGTACAGGGGAAAGGCAGGGAGAAAGCTCATTCTAAACTCAAAAGATGCAACTGGGTTAAAAAAAAATTTATAAAATAAAACAAAAAATCCATACCCTGAGAGAAAGCCTGTCTGAATGTTGAGATTGTAAAACATATTGCCACCTTGGCAGAAGCACGTTTAACAAGCTTAACACTCATTCTCAGCACCTGAAATTAGATACAAAAAGTGGAGTACCCTGTGGTCTGAGCTGGGAACAGCATATTTGAGAGCAAAACTCTTCATGCTCAGCACATAGATGGAGTTGTAGAACTGGATCAAGTCGCACCGCTCCTCTCCCTCAGCACCGGCTTGGCTGCCCTCGGATCCTTTCCCAGAAGCTGCCCAAACCAAAGACGAGACGGCGCTTTATTTCAACTGGGTACAAAAGTACTTTATCTCGAAGAGCACAGAACAAAGATGCACACAACAATACACTTGAAACACATGAGTACTTGCCCAACTAATGAGACTATACAAAATCACCCTGGAGGACCAATATGGGATCCCCTCCCAACTTTCATCGGACTGAAGAAGCTAGTTGGACGACTATCGAAACATTTCTAACTAAAAAAGCAAGAAGCCAATTTACCATGATTTAACTTCCAGACAACCTCACCTGGATGACTGAGAATCTTCTTCGACACAAACAGAGTAAATATGACTCGCACTGTGTAGCGACAATGATTGTCTGCCCTAACAGAAGCAGCTGCAAACCTACTCTAAACGTGACTAAAAAGGTTTTGAGTTCAGGAGTGACGAATTAAGAAAGACGTACGTTCAACACCGTGATCCGTCTGCATGCCGTTCTCCTGTGACAACTGCTCTCTGGTTTTACGGTGGAGCAGGACGCTCCTATAAACCTGGAGGTTGTGGGGGATTGATTAGTTCCAGGACACTACAGAGCATGTGGAATCACACACCCAATACTTCAAACTTACATGGCTGTGTGCCTGGGGCTGACTACGGTAACACTTCATGATGTCCTGGAAGCTGCGCTCCTCCTTTGTAATCTTAGGGAAAAGAGAAAACAGGGACACCGAGAGGTTGATGGGCAAAGAGATTAGGATGCCAGGGCTCCCACGGACAGACCAGCACGGGCCAGCTCACCTTGGACATGATGTACACGGCGCACAAAAGCAGCTGGTCCAGGTGCCGGCCCTTCATCAGATCAGTGTAGTGCACCAGAGAGTGCTCAAAGCACGTCCAGATCTTCGCCCGCTGCTCCGCGGACACGTCCAGCTTCTGGCACAGGTCACGCAGCCGCACGCTGGCCAGGTGGTACACCTGTGCACAGGGGCGAGGAGGAGGAGCAGCTTCAGAAAGGGGCTTTGACTGCGGACACAGCGGAAGGCACACTGCGTGATCAAAGCAAGGGCGTCTCAGGGGGAAATGGGTGCCTTCGTTCCATGTGTGCACTTCTCTCTCATTCCTTTGAATTTACAATGGGCAGGGCTGGATTAAAACCCCATACAGAGGCCCTGGGTGTCCTATCTCAGAGGGCCCCCCTCTGTAATGTCTTTTACAGCCATTCTCAGTATTTGAATCTGTATTAAATTTGGGTCCGTTAACGTGCAGGGCACCCAGCTCACCCCGATGCTAGATTCGGCCTTGTGCACAATGATCGTATTATACAAATACAATATAGTTTTGCGGTACAAAAAAGAGGACTACATGTACGCACACACTCACTAGAGCAACAGTATCTCACACCAAGCTTTATTTCCTCAAGAAATGGCCACATTCCAACAGTTTGGGAGGGTAACTAGGAATGTGCTGGTTTGCATTTCTGGAAGCTGTTCTGAAGCCATTGTTCAGTCAGGCTAATAAAGCACATCTCTTCCCACCTCCTCATCACAGCTTGCTGAACGCTCTTCCATCTTGGCACGCAACACTTTAAATCACTTACTGCCTTGGTCATTTTCACTCTTGTGAGGATTTCTCTCATTTTCAGGATTTTATTTTCTTAGATATCTTGCCAATTAAATATTTGGTTTACAGCTTGATACTAAACAGGATTAAAATGTCTTCCTTTCCATATACTGTATACAGCGTTACAGAAATGAGTATCATACCATTCACTGATTAATACTGTGCCCATTACTCTGACACTGAGCTAGCTGGTCTGAGGGGGAGGGGCGGGAGGTGCGTTGCCTAGAGACAATTCAAACTTGATAAAACTTTATTTTTCTGGAAGCTATGACTGGCAGAGGGTAAATGAAGCCAAGTGAAGATGCTCCTCTGAATGTGGAGGGGAGAACAGAACCCATCTTTAAATAAGCATTTCAGTCAGTGCACTGAAAGTTTACTATTTATCAAAACTCCGAAGCCCGGCTGGAGTTTGAACGTGACGACAGCTCATTTGTCTGGAATACACATATAAATCCACACATAACCCTAACCGTAGAAGCCTCGCCAGCACTTTTATCGGATGTTTTTTCAGGTCCAGGTAGAAACTGCCTGACGTGAAAATTACAGCAAGTTCTGCACACATCTGAGGTAGAGCGAAACATCCACCCTCCTCCCCTTATGCAGACGTCACACAATGTTGGACCCAAGCTGCATCCTTGCCTCTTCTGCCTGACGGTAGCACATTTTAATAAATCGTTAAACATCAGAAATAACACGTAGGAGGCCTAACCTCCCACAAAACTAGGAGGCTTGCATTAAATCTACCATAAATCAAATTATCTGCCCGACATGCAGACGTCCTCCGTTAACAGATTTCTCTGTCGACTGGTGCACGTAGGAAATTAACATGATCTGATGCATGTTCTGGTGGGAAGCCAGTTTGATTTAAGACATTGTTTGGCAACAAGCACTGTTTTGGCATTAATAACGCTGTCAGTAAGGCTGCAGCAGATGCCTGCTGGTTTATAAAGGACAGCCTGACAGTGGGCAGACAGGAGGATTTGTGGGCTTTCTTTAGACCTCTATGAGTTCTGGGTCCAAACCAACTTGGTACCAAGTCCACAATTCTGACGGTGGCACGACTGCATGCTACACTTGACAATGCAGACTCGTTCTCTACTTTACTGTGTCCAACCATGAAGTTTTATTACTGTAACAGGATTCTAATACAGCCTCCCTTTCGTTTATCAGATGATCATTGCCGTTTCCTGGTTTACGCCAGATCACCTTCAAACAGGTGGGTGCACACCTTTGCACAGGTGAGACTCGCATTCCACCCCAGTGGCCAGTGCCGTGTTTCTGCAGTCCCCTCACCTTCCTGAAGAACAGTGCCAGAGAGCCGCTTCGCCGGGGCTTCTGGGTGCTCTGGACCTTGGCGGGGGCCGCGAGCAGAACTTGGGCGGTGAGAGTGCCAACGTCGCTGGGCTGCACCTGAATAAAGGTGACGCTGCTGGCTTCGCTCCTCACACCTGAAAGCACAGGGAAGTTCACACATCTTCAGCAACATCAACCAGGGTTCGGGTTTAAAGGAAGTACCTTGAGCGTTAGTACAGCACTGACAAGCGGTTTGTATGTCATGCTCAGATTAAGAAAATAAGCAGCATCTGCTAGAAAACACTTAAAAGCTTAGAGAGATTGTTTTCCAAATGCTATCAGAAACAGGTTCGAGTGCACCTTGCAGCGGAACAGTGAGCTGCTGTGCGACAGCCATGTTCGAGGTCGTCAGGGTGACCAGGGTCCGTGCTGGGGAGCCGGGCGGCTCCAAGCCCGAAGGGGATGTGGGGATGATCTTGAGCACCCCGGATGGAGGGAAGGGGCCGCACTTGGCGGGAGACTGTGGCGGGGCTGGCGCGTCATCCCCGAACAGACGCCGTTTGGCGCTGCCTGCCATCGGCGAGCTGAAGCGGTCGTGCAGCGATATGGGCGACGGGGGCACATCTGGGAAGACGGACACACACACGCACACACTTATAACTATCAACCGACATATACAGGCAGCAGGTAAATTAAAGTCTAAATCTGAGGAAACATTGACATAGTGATATAAATGAATCCCCTTACTTTATATCTCTGTAAAGCACCTAGGTGCATTATACGTGCTCCTAGCCATATTCTGCAATCAGCCCCTTTTTGCCAACATTTTCTCCTCTAGCAACACTAAAACACTAATGCAGTTTCATCTTTCACAAATGGGCACATGTTCTGGTGCTATAAAAAATGTCCAAGGAAAAGTAATGCAGTTTGCCACAACAACACGCTTCCCCGGGGGGGGGGTCTCACCTTTGCGGGCACTTCCTGTACTGCCCATCCCTGTCCTCACCTCCCTGAGCCGGGGGTGTACGATCGGAGAGAGGGCCACGAGAGGCAGGTGTGTGGGCCCACTGCCACTGCTGCCCGCGGTCTCAAAGCTGCCAGGGAAGTTCACCTACAGCGGACGTGAATCCCCATCATAACGAGCAAAAGCATCGTCAGGGCTGTTAACTGTGCCGTGATGCCTGAACCGCACTGCAAGTCTGGCTCTAGTGAGAGAAACACTACCTCAACGCTAATTACATTAATTGTATTCAAGCCTGTGTCATTAGCTGGTGTCAGCAACTAATACAAGTTAAATGTGTAATATGGCTTTGTCACCCTCTTTAATATGATATATTAACTGATGAAAAACCTGCCTGCCTTTTGGCCTTCACTGTACTCACTTATGACCAGTCTGTTTAACCTCAGTAAGTAGCACTTCCTCATACAGCCTACTTCATGTTACTGACTGCCACTGGCATTACGCAACAACCCCTTCATTTAATTAAGAAGTTTTCTTTGAGTTGCTGCGCACCACAAACTGTTCCATTTTATAAAACTAAGTCAAGGCTCCTGATTTAAAAGTGTACTGTAAGTAACATACATTATGAAAATAAGCCCCTGTTGTGCTCATGAGTGAGGGCAAACGCTGCGCAGGTGTGGGAGCGTGCGAGCCATGTGATGGCAGACCCGAGCTTCTGACCTCCTCCACGGAGGGGACCTTCATCTGAGCAGCCTGGAGCGCCTCCCACAAGGCTGAGTCCGTGGCCCACGCACGGGTCTCCAGTACCTGCTCCTCTACGCTGTTCAGGTGCTTCACCATGTCCCGGGACAGGCCCTCCTCCGAGCGGATGAACACCTCGATCACCTTAGGTAGAGGAAGGCCGGGGGGGGGGGGGGGGAAAGAAATTGATTTTTAGGCCCATTTACCAAATAAAAAAAGGCAAAAGTTTTTAAAAAATTTTTCTCCCAGTGAAAAACAACAATGGCGGCAAACAAAACAAAAAAAAC
>JABJVR010003727.1:0-15592 GCA_025773905.1 Chitala chitala
CTCTCTCTCTCTCTCTCTCTCTCTCTCTCTCTCTCTCTCTCTCTCTCTCTCTCTCTCTCTCTCTCTCTCTCTCTTATCCTGTAGAATTTCTGAGCCCACGTTTGTAGTGCAGATAAGTAAGATTTATCTGGGATTGTCCATCCAGGAAGCTTTAACTAACTTTGGCTTCCTGAGGGTTGAGTGCTATCAGGTGCACTGATCAGGTTATCAGGGAAACCCCCACCCCACCCTACCCCTCACCACGTTGCTGGAGTCCATAAATCTGAGCTTTTCCTCAAAACCTGGTCATGCTGCCAGCCTGAGATATTTGCTGGTTATCTTTCCATGCTGAGAAGTGCCTTTCATTTGGTAGAGTCAAAAGGTGTCCTGCGTTAGTAAGAGCTTTTTTATATGCCAGAACTAATGGCGTGTATCATGAAGATATAGGCCTCTTCATGTGCCACTCGTGTGTCTGCGTGTGTGCATGTGTCCGTGGCCGTGCCGTGAGGCTGCAAACGCAGCGTCACACTTCAGGCCTTCATTGCTCAGAGCTAACACACCTCCCGTTTTCCACAACACACACAGTCCCTGCTTAATAAACACACTTTTCTGCAAGTTAATGCACCAAAAACTCATGTCTGACCTTTTAATGATATAGATTTTTTTTTCAGATACATTTGGTTTATGGTATACTGGCATGCAGTATGATAAACAGCACACAAACCGCAGTGTACAGAGCTGTGATACACACAGATATAGCCAAATAACATAGAAATGGACAGGAAATATCTGTACCTTTGTCCATTACAAGCTATTTAAAATGGAAAATGTGTACCTTTAAAACCACATTTAAGAGCGTAATGGAAAATCTTTGTTATATGAAAGAAATAGGTACATTAGTCTCTGTCCTAATGGGATGAGTGTATAATGATGTTTAAAGGAGTCACAAAACACAGCAGCATTCTCTGTGCATGACTTTCCTGTTTATACCTTCATTTTGGACCCAAGGCCATTGCTACAACTCTTAGTCACTCTTTTGAAAAATTTTTGCTAATGATAATAACACATTCAGCGTTGCGTTTGTTATTGCGGCCACCAGATTCATGGAGCTAAAAAGCAGCAGGAACTGAGCTTCTGAAAATCTGTGGGACATCTCGAGATCCAGATGTGAACTTTTTCAGGACACAGCTAATGTTCCGCCCCTTGGACTCGGCTAGGCCAGATGAACTGGCTCATGGTCCATCCCCTGCTGCCTCTGCCCCCAGGGGTGTGTGCAGTCAGCAGGGATCATGTATTAGAAGAGGAGACCCCCTGCGGCTGAGTTTGAGTAGGGTAGCGCCCCCTGGTCGAGTGGGTTCACACTGCCTGTGCATATGCTCAGAGAGAGCGAGAAGGGAGGGATATGGAGTTCAACAGTCCTGGGGGGGCGGGGGTACAAACCAGGTGGTAGGTGGATACAGAGGGTGTCCGTGTGGTTGCCACGGTAACAGCAATGTTCTCCCACTGCTACTGGGGCTCTCCACGCATGTCCGTGTCAGTGTGCTTTGTGCACGCACCTCTAGCTGTCTCAAGGTGAAAACACCTTCCATTCCTTCTGTAAAAGAGAGCAAATAGCGTTGTGCTGGGCATAAACGTATGGCAGCTTTCAATGGAGTGGTGCGACCGTACACACCCACAGGTACAAGGGTGTTTGCAAAGGTGTGTTTGTCTGTTCCTCGAGGACGCCAAGTGGCTCTGGTGACTCTGGGACAATAAAGCACCCTCATCTGCTGCTGTCAGCAGCCTGTCTGTCCGCTGCGCATATTTAAAAAGGGCTGTGAGGAGATATACTCACGTGCAGATAGACGTAAACACGGTCCTGGCTGCCCTACCTCCTCTTCACTGCCTTGTCCTGTCCTCAGAGGTCATTCTTTGAAGGTCAGTGAAAGTCCACATAAAACGTAGCAACACAGTCTGCTTCCTCTGGTATCTTGGATATGTGTTGAATGAAAGCAATTTCGATGTGCTCACTAAGTGTGAAGGCTGCAGGACACAACTCTGCATATTTAGCCCCCCCCCCCCCCAAGAGGAGGCAGGAGTTGTTGTGGAGAGCCAGGACTCACTGCAGCAAGTAAAGCCCAAGTTCAGGGCTTCTCTGCTTTTTGCTTAGGCAGCAGGTGGCGTGGTGGTTAGGGAAATGATCCTTTCAGCTCTGCTTCCCCCCTTCACACCTTGGAAGAGGAGCAGCTGTTGTACCCTTGGGCGAGGCTAGTAACAGACGACGCTTCAGCACACATCCAGTCGCACAAATGGGTGAGCAGTTGTAAGACGTGTAGAATTCTGTCACTTTGGAAAACAGCATCCAGTAAGAAAACAGAAACAGAACTGACTGAAAGTGCCCTGGAGCTGAGTTGGGAACGAGTGACCATCTGTGACATTATATCTGAAAAGCACTGTTCTGAAAAAGCAAAAAAAAAAAGTGATGCTTTGCCCAGTTGTGTATTTTTACTAAGAATGCAAATAACAGAAACAAAAAAGCTGTGTTTTAAAGTCTTTCCAGCCTGCATTAGGCACCTTGCACACATTTCTAGGTTTCTCTTAAAGGTACAGGTCTTTCACCTTATGATCCCGTAATAAGGGAAACATGCAAGAGAAAAAGAAAAAAAAAATTCTGGACCAATTACAAAATTTCTCTTACAGCCTTGGTGAATCGGCACCTTAAAAGACATCCCAGGAAATTACCAATCAAAATAGGAGTAACACTTCACTGGCTGCAGTGATAATAATGCTGTAGGAGTGGGAATTAAATCAAATTTTCATTATCCAATTAGGGTTGCTAATCCCAGAGGGGGCTGCTGAACGTGTTTGGTGCTCTGAGAAGAAAGGTCTTCATTTGCCAGTGTTTGTGCGGGCTTTCACGCTGTCTTGCGTGTGTCTCTTGCGTGTTGTTGATTTCTGTGTATTTTGTACACTCCTTTTCCTGGGCAGGGCACATCTGATTAAAAACATTCTGGTATTTGTATGCGATGGCAGATCATTTATGATAATCTGAAATTACCCATATGCAATGCACATATGGTGAAGCAATCTCTCTAATATTAAAAGTAGTGGTGGTAGTCAGACCAGTAGCCTTTTGGCTACAGAATTTCTAATCCAGCTCAGCACACCTTTTCCCTCTGTGTTCTATCCTGACTGAGAACATTCTTGTTAGGCATCAACTGGCCAGCAGGTGGTGCGGTGGTTAAGAATGTAACTGTATGAATTTGCAAGCTCTACTCATGTGCAGTTCTGAAATGTTCTCAGACTGCATTGGCCTAGGACGTCCAGCTGTATAAATGGTTAAAAACCCCAAAAAAAAAAAAAAAAAAAAAAAATTTAATAACCTGGAATGGTGTTTTCTGTTCTATGTCCAAGTTTAGCCTCTTCTGTGTCTGGTCTTTCACAGTAACACACATAGACGTACAGGTGGGTGCATGTCTGCCCACTGACCTGCAGATCGGTGAGGTGCGAGGCCCAGGGTTTGCTCCATTCTGGAGATGTTGAGATAAGCAGCTTCCTTGTGCGGCTGAGTGGGCCACTCAACAGGGTGATTTACAGCTCCGAACGGTAGTTCTGACTTACAGCTCAGGTGGATACAGAGTGGGGGGGGGGCACTTTCTCTGTCTCCCTTTGATTAATTACAGATTCGTTACACACAGCTGGGTCCTCCATTCTGATTGTATGTGAACTTGTATGTTGACAACGTATCCTTGTGGCATATCAGCTTCTTGTGGAAGTTCTACCATAACGTTCATCATTTTGATCAGATTAATAATTCATAATTAAATTGCACTAGTCTAAAGGCATCCCTTGAGTTGTCACAGTAGGAGAGGGCAAGTTTATATGTATGCAATGTGCATAGGGAGTGTGATATATATTTGAGTAACGTGTGCTTGCAATATGGTGGTGTGGCGGCGGTGTGTTGGTGTGAATGCCGGCAGTGCGGCACACTTCTTTGGACTGAGCTTGTGAAACGCTGTTCTTTGTTCTCCCCAGTGCTTCGGTTCAAGCCCGGGGTAGCTCGTAGGGTGTCGGCAGCAAAATGTCAATCACCCGCACGATCCCCCTGACCCCCCCAGAATATTTCGGATGCGAGCGGCAGTTGCCGCGGCACTTCCCCCGCCCTCCGCCAGGCTCTCCGGCAGGCCTTGCGTATCCGCGGATGGAGCTCAGCTGGAGCGCTGTGCGCTCACAGGGAGGGGGAGGAGGTTGACAGTTGTGCAGGAAAATCCTAATGAGGGAGAAAACAGCTCAACAAAAGCAGACTTGATTGGTCTGTGTGGCGTGGCGAGGTCTCCGTTGGCATGCTGGTACTCAGCTTCTGGCAGAAGGGATATTAGCTAGACTTCAGGAACAATTAGTGCATTAGCACTGAACCCTTCAATCAGCGCAGGGAAGCCCCACCACCCGGGCTCCTCCACATTAGCCGTGTCGCACTCGCAAATGAAATAGGCGCCACTGCCAATGGGAGGACCGCTCCCTGCCCATTGCTCTAAAGAGCAGTTGAGGTCACGGGACATGGCAGGTGTGGCAGGGGGGTTGGGGTGGGATATGGGTGCAATTGTACCACCTCTTCCCTGACCACCAGCAGAGTTTGAATTAATGGTCCCTCTGCACTCACGGACGTTTCTGGATGACCCACCATTGCGGCCTGCATCAAGCCAGTCGCTGCAGACGCTGGCCCACGTGCACAGTCACACTCGTCAAGATAAACGGGTTTGACAGGCTGTAAAGTGTAACATGCGCAAAACTGGGTAAACGGGTACCATGCCCAGATTCGTTAATGGGTTCTGAGTGTTAACGAGGCTCAGGCTTTACATCTGTCATTCATGGGACATATTTCATTGGCAGACATCTTTATTTGTAAAGCAAAATCTTAAGAAGCTTTTTTACACTCTTTCTCCGGCAGAATCATGCAGGTTTGTTGCAGATGGATGTTGGTGAGCCACAGAACCTCATGTGGTTCTGTTGTAGGCTTGGGTTGGAGATTATGAAGAGCATCTGTATGAGGGCCATGTTTTAAGTTCAGTGACATTTACAAAGTCCAGGGACTGAAACAACAAATAGCAGTTTGAATATTGATGGAATGTTCCACAAAGCACATTTTAATTGCCCAGCAGTTAATTTCTTTGGTTCCAGCAACAAAATAGCAGCACCTTCATTAATCAGCTGGACGATGGCCTGTGGCTGGAGGATTTCCAGTGCCAGTTCTGTTTGTCTCAGGAAAGCCCCGCTGGGTTTGGGCCAATGTGATGTGATGCCGGAAGCCAAATCTCTCCCCTCACTTCCCTGCTCCCTGCCCAGTCTTTGGCATGGATTCAAACTGCAGCAAACTTGATGGGGGGGGGGGGTGTTGATTGTTGGACCTTTTCAGACCCACACAGGAGGATGAAGCAAACTTGGACACACCTTTCTGTGATTAGGGAAATGACATTTATGTGTTTCTTGCTCTCTGAACAATGCATAAAGAGAACGCAAAGGATGCAATACCTGTCACCTGTTTCTCCTCACCTGCAGATAGGCACAGTTCTACAGAGCACCTTGTCTGTAATTGCGGACGTGGATTTCCACAGTTGCTGACTTGCTTGCCTGCCTTACCTCCTTTGCCTTCTTGCTTTAGGACTGAGAAGGTGTTAACCCATTAACCCGACACACAGCCGAGTGGATAAAAAAAAAGTATTATGCAACCATCATAGGAGGTGTGGAAGCTCATGACTCAATGAGAAGCAGTGCAACATTAAAAAGGTAACATAACCATGGCGATAATATAACAAACAAGGAGGAATCTAGACTGTGCAGCAGCAGAACTCGAACATAATGTATAACAACGTGACTTCCACCAGTAGCGTCTTCTCAAATATGGATAAAAATGTGTTTTAAGAAGAGCAGTTTTAAATGACATGTTATATTGCAGCCTCAGTCCTCTGCATCATTTGTGTAGTTACACATCAACTACGCTGGCGCTGTACTGGAATTTACAGCTTTTTTCTCCGCAGGTAATTTATTTTTTCCCAGCGTTAAATCTGTCCTGTGTTTTATTACCAGTGAGGTGTGTGGATCATGAGCTGCATCAAAGGATGATCCTGAATGCAGCAAATTGCTCCTGTGACGCATGGTCTTGTTTTACATCACCGCCGGTCCTCTGCGTCAGGTCATGTGATGCCTGTGAGCCTGGCATTGTAGTTTTGCCATGTAACATGTGACCATTTTAAATATTTTCTGGATATGATATGTTGGAGGATAGAAATCCTTAAGAACTTTGGTGAGTTGCTGCTCTGCCCAGGGTGTCCCCTGCCCTGTGCCCTGTACCTCCTGAGATAGGCTCCTGACTTCCCACAACCCTGACTTGGATAAGCGGTACAGAGAATGGATGGATGGATGGATGGAAATTCTTAACAAGTGTGCATAGTTTTTAGGGATGCAATCTTTTTAAAAATAGGATCAGATGCCTCCTTTAATATCATGCCAATAACCTTGAAGTGTTTTTGCTAAGTTTGTTTTGGTGTACCACGGTATAGTTTGGGGTTGTGATAAAATGTTATGCTATATTCTATTTTTTGTGGGTCAGTTTCATTCACAGGATTTTGAAATTGTCCTGGGTTTCCACGGCTCTACAGCACCCCTGCTTCTGCCCAATGCTTGAAGAAAGTGAACACACTGTCTCAGCATCCTCCATTTTATTGATGGATGTACATTTTACACTCATCACTGTACCCTAGAATATAATGCAGAGTGACGCTGTATGTACACACATAGGTGTTGCCATTGGTTCATTTTCAGGTATGTATCCCAGCTCAGGACTCTTTCTTCATACCTCTGCGGGTACCTAAAACAGTCAGTACAGTCTACATTCACAGCATATCGTACTGACTGGTGTTCCTTGGGTTTAAACTGAACTCAGCAATATTTAGTAATACTTTTAAATAATAGTTATTTAGCTCTCTCATTATGAAATTGTACACGAAATGAACTAGAATTAACTGTTCTGTTTTAGGGTTTTATGTCATTTGTCAAGAAACTGGAACAAAACTTAGTAAGCAAATGTGTTCTGTAATATTTGATTTTGTTTTCTTTTATTACCTTACTTAGTGGGCGTCGTGATTCATTGTGTATCGTTGCGTATTATGTTCTTTGTTTTACGTTTGTTCTTTTGTAATTTTATTTGTTTTATTCTCATGCTTACACTTGGCCAGGTTTCTCCTGTAAAACAGATTTTTTTGTCTAAATGCAACATTTCTCCAGGTTAAAGGTTGACTAACTAACTACCAGAACTTATGTACTTCCCTGTTCAGATTTTTGTAAGAAGTAATACTGTGTATTGTGCCATCAGGTAGTTCAACTGGGAAGTGACACACACGCATTCATGGTTTTACTGGCAGCTACAATTGTGTGTGAATCTCTTATCCCCACACCAGTGTTAGGTGGTCCACTAAAAACTGCATCTTTAATTACATCCAGCAATTATCTCTACCAAAATGGTGTAAAGTTGAGGTGATCAAAGCAAAAAGTTGTAGCTACTTAAAGTAGGCAATGTTACAAAATAATTAATTAGTGAAAACACAGCACCAGGACTATCAGTGGCTCAGTGGGGTAAAATAATAACAATAATAATAATAATAATAATAATACACCTTATTTATAGACACCTATCAAGTCACCTAAGGTCACCAGACAAAAAAATGTAGCTGCCTCCAACTTTAGTGAGTATGGGTTTGCATCTTGCATTTGGCACTGTGTGTGTGTGTGTGTGTGTGTGTGTGTGTGTGTTCGTGCGTGCACTGAATGTTTCTCTTGTGTGTCAGTTCACGTCAGGCGCTCCAGTTTCTGCTCACAGTTCAGAGATGCCTAGTGCAAGCGGATTAGTACCTTTAACTTGCTGCTGTGTGTAAATACATTCCTTAGCTCTACGGTCTGTACTGTGTTTGTTCTTTTTTGCTGCCTGGGATAGGCTATGACCCAAAGATGCAATCTTAAAGTTTATCAGTAAAGAACAGCACGGCAATTAAGCCAAATGCTACTTACAAACCGTGAACAATGGAGAACATAACATTAGACTTTTTCTTTTTCTTTGAATCTGTGCTACCTTGTTACCACACTGCACAAATCTAAATTAATTCTGGCATGCATTCCTCAGACCCCTGGCTAATTTGGCTAGTTGTAAACATGGGCTGTAACCTAATTTGCCAGGAGCTTGAAATGCTCTGTCTGAATGAATACATACGTTCACATCTTACTGACAGGCTGACAGGAGGCACTAAGAAGATAGAGTTTGACCCAGTCAGCAAGTTGTATAACACAGTGTCAGCACTCTGTAGATACTCAGGTATTCAGATGTATGAGACGCGAGAGATGCCAGACCCTCTCCTTGGACTACAGCCGCTTCTCTTCTCTACAAGACTAAAACCTGGAAGAATTTCTAATCTGTGTTTTAAAATTTACTTGGAACTTTATGATAATTGGAACCATTATTGCAAGACAAAGAGATACAGTGAATGAGGCTCAGCCTATCCGAATGTAAAACTGCAATGTGTGTTATCTAGGGACAGATACCTCACCCATAGTGTGTGGACAGCCTGTGCTTGAGTGTATGAAATCTTATTTTTGCCAAGACATAACATAAAGCATTCATTATGGATTTCTCTTAACGCTAAACTTGGGAATCACAAGGGAAATTCTCATAGCATCTCAATTAAAACATTGTTCACAATATAAAATGGTGCCACATGCTAAATAATAAGGATGTTTTAGGCTTAGAGAGCAAATAGTGAAATGTATGACTTCATCCATTTAATGTGAAAACCCACAGCTAATTGACATGTAAAATTCACTGTGTGTGTTTGTGTGTGTGTGTGTGTGTGTGTGTGTGTGTGTGTGTGTGTGTGTGTGAGTGTGTGTGTGTCTGTGGAGGGTGTTTTTATACATACCCATATTTTATACTTTGTGTATGTTCACATACATTTCCATTCATCTATAATTTATCCATAATACATTTTTATAAAAGCACTTTTGAAAATATTGTGTAGCACCGTATTGTATCAAAATCCACCTTCTGACCTTAATGCATTCCATTTATTCATAACATTTTACAGCGTAGATCACAAAAGATTGTGGAAACATCTGTAGTCACAGCCCTGGGTATTATACGTTGTTATAGCAATGGGTGTTATACGTTTGAGCCATTTGGTGCCTGATGTGGGCCTCTCACTATTGTCAGGTGTTGGTGTTGGACCCCGAGATTGGTTTCATGGAAATTGTTTTAAAATATGGGTCATTCTGAACGGCACCCTGGGCTGTTGTGAGACTGCTGGAGAGTTTTTGGACCAGACACACTCCCAGGAGTGAGAGAAAACAGAGACGGCAGGAATATCATGCCTGCTGTTGTCAGTTCCTCTTCTGGCAGTTACAGACTGCTAAGTGACTCGTACCTGATGGTCTCCCTGGCCTCCCACTTTACCAAACCCCTGGACTTTACTGGACCTGGACCACGGCCTGCAACTGGGCAAACTTAGAATTCCAACTTCAGACAGATGTTTTATTTCATAATAATTTGGGTGAAAGCTTTGACGATTCACTGTGGAGATTTTTCGCCTGGTCTTGAACTCCATTGTAGGTGTCATTCACTGTGAGATGAAATCCTGAGGTGACCGTGAAACCTGACTTAAACCTGCACTTTCCAAAAAGTGACTAACAAATTGAGATGAATCGCTGCTCTGACTGTGAGGACTGTGTGGAGCTCTGCTCCAGCATGACAGCTGAAAGTCCCTGTACACTTATTCAGAAGCCCCCTTTTCTGGCCAGCATCCTCAGTAGCGCGATCCCCTCTCCCGCAAGCGTGTGAGTAGAAACCAGTTTTGATTCAGTGCGGTCAGGCCTTATCACAACAGTTTAGCATGTTTCACTATGGCGGAGGCAGCACACAGATGGTGGATGAAACACAGCAAACCCGTAGGGTCGGGGGCAGGGCGATGGTGTCGCTCAGAAGCTTGCCCCTGGGGAGACCGGAGGTTGATCGGCCGGACTAGCATGCTGGGTGAGGGTCATGGAGGAAAATTTTGGCGGGTGCTCACTGGGCGAGTGCTGCCTGGCGTGACTTGGCGCCCTGGCTGTTAAGCCTATCTGTTTATGAGCAGCACCAGCTGTCTGGACCTCCAGTTGGCTTTCACCAACCCCTTGCTAACCATCTCTGCCCCCAACTGCCATCACCTCCTGGTTCATCTACAGACCTCTCATTAAGAAAACAGTCTGATTCACCAACAGTTGGCGTCTGTGTCACACATGGACGCTATCCTCCAGCACCAGGGAAGTAGAGGGCACAGCATGTGGAGAGGGATGTTTGTTATTTCATTACTTATGTCTCATAAGCTTAGTTAATTGAATTCCTGTTTAGGTTAAGTGCTTGTCTCTGAGTGACAACTGAAGCCGCTTGGTGAGATTCTGATCATCTATCTCTTAGTCCCAAATCCTGTGCTTTCACCACCCTCAGATCTGTCCATTCATTTTTCACCCCAATTCAATTCACTCTTGAGTGCTGGCCTTCACAACAAAGTCCCTTTTAAAGTGCTTAACAAAGCGGCAGTAGGACAGAGCAGGATGACACAATTATATTATAGTAATAAACAAAATAACAAAATAAAGCAAAGTGTAAATATCAACAGAGTAGGAGAACAAAATGGTCCATTTTGTAGCATGGATATAAAAGCACCCCTCACCCCATGCTTTTACTGCACAAATTAGAAAATTTGGTGGGTGATTTAAACAGAAAAATACCTTTGAATGATTTTTTTTTTAATAATGACCCTTGTCACCTTGTCATTTATTTATCAGTCCATTATAAATCCTCTGCTTTTCAGAACAGAACTTAAAGGCCAAGAAAATTTTTTGAAGGCTTTTCTGACTTATGTAGGTGCATGCATGTCTAATATTTTTCCAAATGAAGCGTATTGAATAATCTTTTATTCGTCTAAAAAGCCTTGGCTTTTCTCATCCATCTCCTCAGAGCTGAGCACAATTGTAACTACATTTTAAAAGGTAGACAGCAGATGTGGACACGTTTTTCACTATTACTGTATCACAAATAATCATAAGGGTACAGAAAGAATGCCATACAATACTAATAGAGCTGTTATTATGATTTATGAGTAGAGGCATGAAAATGCACACTGGAAGAAAAAAAAAGCTCAGTTATAGTGTGGGGTTTATTTGAGGTGCCCTATGTGTTTTATAATGAGTTAATGATGTACTGTCTTGTGGAGCTTGCTGCATATCCTCGATTGTGTCCTATTATACTGGATTATTACTGGCCTTCCAGCATTGCCATGGGCAAACTAGGCTGTGATTTTAAGGAAAATAAACTAAATGTTTAATCCCATTTATAGTCCCGGGAGATTCTGCTCCAGGGAGTGTGTATTCCCAGCTGGAGCTGTGTCCGAGTGTGAAGGACGGCTTTGAGCCGGAGGTCAGCTGTGTGCCTTAAAAGCAGGCCTCGGAGTGCCAAGGGCACGGAGGGCACAGGTCTCTCCTAGGCACAGATAGTCCGCATGCTAACAGCCGCATACAAGTGGGGTGCAAGAGAGAAGTGTCAGGGGTGGAAAGACAGCTCACGTCACCATGGCAGTCTGTGTGCTCTGGAAATATACCCAGAGTACCAGCCCTGCTCCTGAACTTTCACACAGGACTTTGCATACTTAATAAAGGGTTCCTATTGGCTGAAGCACTGAACCAATGATCAGAGCTTATATTCTGTTTCTTTGATTGACTTTGCTGTTGGCATTACTTTGTTGTCATAAGTCATATAGAGAAGTAGATACATAGTCACATATACATACATTCATATATATATATATATATATATAAAAATAAAAAAACTTACTTTATTCATATTCATCCTCCCCAAGGGGAAATTCTATTGTTACAGGAGCAAGACAGTTTACAGATGGGTTACAACTAAACCCAGATACAACTGAACACAAACACCAATACCAATGACTATAAGAAAATAGAACTGTAAAGAAGAAAGAAAATTAAGAGAAAATATAAAGGAGCCTGATTATAATGTAAGAACATTACAATACACAGTATTCTGCAGCATAATGTGTTACACTATACATTTGTGTAAATCTGGCACGTTACAGTACAGTAAGGTGCATTTGTATGTTAACCAAAAATGTAGAAAGTCCTTTTCCTGATTCAGAGACACAGAGCCATTGTACATTATGGTTGCTGCTGGCACAAAAGACTTCCTGTAGCGTCCTGTGTCACAGTGGAGCTGAAGAAGACTAAAAATGCTCCGCTGCCTGATCAGCAGGTTGTATTGAGGATGCACAGCATCCTCTTCTCCACAGCCAGCTCCAGACGCTCCAGAGAAGTTCTCATCACAGTCAGCCTTCCTGATCAGTTTGTTCAGTTTGCTGGTGTCGCTGGCTCTGATGCTGCTGCCCCAGCAGACAGCAGGAAGGAAAATTGCACTGGCCACAACAGAGTTAAAAAAGATCTCCAACATCTTGCTGAACACACTGAAGGACCTGAGCTTCCTCAGGAAGTAGATCCTGCTCTGTCCCTTCCTGTACACAGCCTCTGTGTTGCATTTCCAGTCCAGTCTGTTGACAAAGTGAGCTCCAAGGTATCTATAACTCTCCACTGTCTCCAGTTCCTCTCTGAGAATGGAGATGGTTTTTGAGCTGGTCCTGCTTCTCCTGAAGTTCACGACCATCTCCTTGGACTTGTTGACATTCAGAAGCAGGTGGTTGTTCCCACACCACTCTACAAAGTAGTCCACCAAGCCTTTGTACTCTACCTCCTCTCCATCGCTGACACATCCGACAACTGCAGACTCATTTGAGAACTTCTACAGATGACAGGACTCAGAGTTGTACTGGAAGTCTGAGGTGTACATGGTGAAAAGGAAGGGTGAGAGGACATCCCCTGCAGTGCTCCTGTGCTGCTCGCCACCTGTTCAGACACATCCCTGTAGTCGCACAAACAGTAGTCTGTCTGTCAGGTAGTTGGTGAACCAGGAAATGGTGGAGGAGTCTATCTGCATCTTCTGCATCTTCTCCCACTGTAGGACAGGTTGGATGGTGTTAAAGGCACTGGAGAAATAAAAGAGTATGATTCTCACAGTTCTGCCTGCTTTATCCAGCTGAGAGAGAGCCCGCTGGAGAAGGTAGATGATAGCACTGTCAACTCCCACCTGGGGGTGATATACAAACCGCAATGGGTCTTGGGAGGTGTTCAACTGGGTTCTGAGATGGGTCAGCACCAGTCTCTCCAGGACTTTATTATCATTATGTGTGATGTAACGGCAACCAGTCTGTAGTCATTGAGAACTGAGGTGACTTCTTGGTACAGGACATCTTCCATGGCACCAGGACCTTCTCTGTAGAATCCCACACAGCTGGTTAGCACAGGCCTTAAGGACTCTGGGACTCCATCAGGACCTGCAGCCTTCTTCTGGTTCAGTCTCTCCAGCTGCCTCTTCACCTGGCTGCTTGAAACAGAGAGGTGGTTGGGGGGTATAGAGGGAGTCTCAGTGTTGCTGGATGTAGTGGAGCGCCTGGGGGGCGGTAGTGGAGGCTGTGTTGGAGTCGGTGGTGGGGGCTGGGGGGTGTGGATAAGGGCAGTGTGAGCTGCTGGTGTTGATCACTGGGGAGGTGTGAGAGGGAAGCAGCTATGTAGACAGGGGGAGGTAGGGTGTGGAGTCTGTAGCTGGGGGTAAGGGGGTAGGAGGTGGCTGTGAGTCTGTCATGGAGTTGATGTCAGGTTGTGGTCTCAATTTCCAAGGGGTGGGAGGGCAGTGGAGTAGTATGCGTTCTGCACATTTGTGTACAGTAGGTCAAGAGTTTTATTCTCTCTGTTGGGGCAGCTGACAAACTGGTGAATAGTTGGCAGAGCTGAATAAAGTGATGTGTGCTTGAAGTCTCCCGAAATAACTATAAACGCATTTGGATGTTGAGTCTGTAGTTTGGGGTGATGGAGCTGATGATATCACACACTATGTGACACAAAGAGGTGCATTTTTCCTTTGTGTACCCACGGGGACATTAAACAAGGAAATTTTCAAAAATGTTGCATTAATACAAAAGTAAAACATTGCAAATATAGAAAAGAGAAGATTATAAATGGGAGTAGCACTTTGCTACAGCATTATTCTTTAAAAAAGCACGGGACAGTTCTTAAAATCTTAGTGACGTTTTTGCCTCGTCATGCCCTTGAGTTCAAGCCTAAGACAGATTCAATTTGAGCGATTAAGTACGTAGACGAGTAACTGCTCTTGAATCACCTGAAGCTCTCAGGGTGGAATATGAATCTGCTTCATAATCATAAGAGAGTTCATCGCTGCACTTGGATCTTCATCTTGAATATCCTTTTGCTATAAAATGCACGTTCCTTCTTCACTTTGAGACTAAAAGCACACCTACTTAGGAAAGAGCTTTTGCTCTGTTCCAGCAGTAAGTGACAATTTAACATTAATCATATAAAGCTGGAATGCAAATGGTGTTGGAGCATCATGGCAATAAAGCAACGAGGTGTTCATGTTTGTCTTTTAATGAAGTAATGTTCAGCAAACCTTGAAGGTGTTTAAACTTGGTTTTGTAAACATTTAACAACAGATATGTGTAATGGAGTTGTTTTAGTCTCTGTTCTTCCATTATTAGCACTTAGGATATAAAAACTCGGATTCTGTAATGGAACATCCAGTAAGATAGTGACGTCAATTTTACCAAGGTCTCAAGTGACACATGAATGCTCATGTGGATCTAAAGCTTGATATTAATTCAGTAACAAAGAAACAAAAACCTATATTGTACATAGCAGCATATAGTTATTCTAATGATCTATACAGTGCAAAGTAGCCTGTAGTTATGGTAATGATCTGTACTGTATAGGACTGTCTATATCTATGGTAATGATCTGTACTGTACAGGGCAAACTATGGTTATGGTAATGATCTATACTGTACAGGACAGCCTTAAGTTATGGCTGTAATCTATACTATACAGGACTGCCTTTAGCTATGGTAATGATCTCTACTGTACAGAGCTGTCTATAGTTATAGAGACCTTTTCTCATGGGTGGTGGGTCTGGGCAACTTATTAGTGCTAGAAATGTCACTGGCTGTGACAATGAAGTGACCACAGGCAGTCCATTGTGGCAGTGTTCAAACCACCTTTCATCTTTTCCACAAGGTCATCCTAAATTCTTCTGAAACCTTCACCAAAAAATGTAGAAATCTACAGTGTTTTTCTCTGAGAAATAACATCACTGTAACTGAAAGACTAAAAGAACTACTTTTACTGAGATTTCATGGGCTCTCAGACCAAGAAATAATTTTGAAAATGTCATACACAGCTCATGGATCTATTAAATAAATCTCTGCAGGGTCTTGGAGCAGTCTAACTTCAAATCCTGTTCCAAGAAACTCCAGACATCATAAAATTACAGCGCTAGAACATCATAAATGTTTTTTATTTTAATTGGACCACACTAAATTACACTTTCTTGTGATGCATTTAATTAGTGAATATGATGTAAATAAGGATATATATATATATATATATATATATATATATATATATATATATATTCAATCTGTCAT
>JABJVR010003728.1:0-15590 GCA_025773905.1 Chitala chitala
TTCATATACACATTCTATTGTTTGTGGGTTTGTATGTTATATTCTGTATATATATGTATGTGTATGTATACATATGAACTGTTAAAATCAGTAAAGGTGTATAAACTAGAGTTTGAGAAAATTATGCTGTAAAATTGTAGAATTTAAAAAATAAAGCAAACTGTAAATAGATAAATGAAAAACATCATTAATCACAGCATCTTAATTCAAGTAATGGAAAAGAAAGTGGAACAATTTATAGGAAAAAGATTTATCTGTAAAAAACATAATGACTACAGTGTTTTAATTTTTATGGTAATTTCAGCAAACATGCAGTAAAGGGAAATGCAAAGTACCGGAATATGCTGAAATATAAACTGTGGCTGAAAATATTCAGTTACACACAAATATAATTAATACTGATACACAGCAAGAATTCTGGAAACAGTCAAAACATGGGTCTACTTCAGTAAATATTAAGGCAGCCTTTTACAGCATACACACACACGCACACGCACACACACACACACACACACACCACAAAATTTTCATAGTTAACATTTATACATACTTTATTCACATGGCAGAAAAGCACAGTTTTATGCACATCCCAAAATATCCTTGAACATGAATTAAAGCTTAGACCAGAGTGTCACAGCACTGTTTTTACTATTGTGAAAAATGAATCCACTGTCAGCTTTGTATGAAACAGCTGATTATACTTTTATAATGGGAAAAGCTGTGGAAAAGCTGTGGAAAATGCAGGCTTGAGTGAGGTAAGACAGAGAATCTTGTGCCTGGTAGACAGGTGGGTAAGGTGGGTATTAAACCCTGCTCTCTCACTTATACAGAATTAAAAATTGACTGCAGACACATACTTAATAAAAACACTCACTTGGTAATGTAACTTTTTTTTGCTAATGCCCAATCATGCTAATGACCCTGCCCCCACCCTCAAACTCCTGCTAGAGGCTGAGGGATGGAGCAGAGTGGGAATGGGATGGGGCGGGGGGTTAGATCTCAGCTGCCTAGGCCCGGAGGTGAACAGTACTCCCTGCTGCTCAGTGTCTTGTTCGGCCCACTTACACTCATCTCCGTCGTCTCCACTTATGGCCCCCGGGCTCATCTCAAGTGCACTGCTTGCCTCACCCCTGAAAAAGGAGCAGGGCTTGATGGGTAACAGAGCCCCCTCCACCTGAAAAAAGAAGAACAATCTATACCAAACAAAATGGACAAGCGGCCGTTTCACTCGTTAATAGCTCCTTCAGACAATTAGAGGAAGCGTAAGTGTAAGATCCTCAGCTAAATAATGAGAGGAGCTTTGGTGCTAAAGTAATAAACAAGCTGAACTCAAGTCCCACCTTATCTCAGCTTACATAACAACTCAGAGGTGGAGTGTCTGAGGTTTTATTCAATACCCGTTCCAGGTTACAGGAGAGAACAACGCTGTTTATGCAGTTAAAACATCCATTAAGCCTCTCATTAGCAGCTAAATCCCCTGTTTCAAATTAAACCTTGACATGTTATTCTAACAGTCAAGGCATGCATTTAAAAAATATAATTTATGGACCTGTTCTCAGGTTGTGAAAATATTATTGCTTAAGGGAAAATAATAAAGGATGATGGAGAATTAAATTCAGCTGGATTGACAGGTCACATGACTGTGACATTAAACACACAGGTTAAACACGACAAACTGGCAAATTAAAAATTAAGGTATCATTAATATAGATTATTGTGAGATATGACACACGTACCTGCATCCGTGTCTTACACAGTCACGCATACAGACACGTGCACACACACACACACACACACACACACACACACACACACACACACACACACAAACATGTGAACACACATAGTGGTATGCAGTCTGAAAATATTATGTTGTCTTGTTATTATGTCTCAAAAGAATTCAAATACAATAGTCACCAACTAAAATGCCTAATGCATTATATAGTTTTGTTTTTCTTTTGTTCTACAATGCATGCTGGTGTCACGTTTTGATGGTGCCCCCCCCTCCTCAGGCCCCCTGAGAAGACAGCTGTCCAGTCTACAGGTTGTAGGCTAATCCGGGAAGGGCTCAGTCTTTCCTGTGGACCTGAGACACCACCCCCCTCGGTCAACAACCCCCCCGTGTTGCTCAGATGGCCAGGGCAGCCGGCAGGGCTACTAGTAAGTTTGAATTAAAACAGAAGAGGCAGGGAGGGTGATTTAAAGCTGAACTCAGCTGGGCCTCTATGGAGGGACACAGCAGCGGGACTCTAAGGGAGGTCCGGAGCAGTGTTTCCCAGCTCTCTTTGCGTCTGTGTGGGCGGACCAGCACCCAGCCCTGTGGAAGAACACAAAGTAGTGCGTGAGCCTGTACGCAGCTCGAGTCCACTCTGAACTCAGACCAGCCTAAAGCTCTTCAGTGTAAAGACGTAAAAAGAAAACAAAATCCCCAGTCAGTCTTTTAAAATGTAGTTTTCTCAGGATGCCTCGTGAGTGAAACATAGCCTCCGTGGAGCCATAGTGATTAGTTGTTGTTTGGAGCCTGATGAGATTGCGGAGCAGCATATTTGGCTAAAGCTGAATAACGACTCCTGCTAAAATGAATTAAGGAAACCTTCACAAAAGTTCTGGATCCTCATACACCTCGGATGTGAAATTGCTATTTAAACTGATTACGAGATCATTATGCAGCGAAGGAGCTAATGGCACCCATCTAAACTTGTCTATCACTTTCGTGCAAATATGGCAATGGAAATAAAATAAATAATTCCTTTAATTAAAAAATATGTATCCATATTATTATGCCGTTTCCAACACGTCGATGTGAATGCTTGCAGTCTACGCAAACCCAGGCATTTATTTTGATGTCATCATTTTCACATTCATTAAAAAAGTGCAAGAAGTCCTTCCTGAGAAAGCGAGTTATATTTGTCAAATCCCTTGCAGACTCATTCTCTAATATTGCAATATGAATAAGCAAATGAAAAAGGGAGGGGGGGGGTTAAAGGCTCTAATTTTTAATAAGACCTGTTTATCTTCAAGACAAAAGCAGAATAAAAGAAAAGGAGTGGGGTCATGCCTGGCTCCTCTCACAGGTGATGGAAAAGGCAGGGGGACCTCACCAGATAATGGTCGCCCTGTCCTGTGAACAGATGGTGATGGGCCTGTTGCTAGGATAAGGCCTGAAGAATGTAGTTTTTAATTCCAGATTATTTGCCTCAGTGCCATGAATATCCCTGGGTTTCCTGAGGCAAAAAAAAAACAAAGAAACTCAGAGAGGCTAGAGCCAGGTCAGCAGAGGCTTCTGGGAAACTGTCTGCTCAGCTGTTGAAGATCACCTGGGTTTGAGGGCCATGAACGAGGTGAGACCAAATTGGCAAGATCAGTGGGCCTTTGGTGCCTCAGAAAGCCTGGCTACAACACCCCTGCCCTTTCTGTAAACCTGTCCGCTTTCCTAACTGAGGCAAACATGTTCCCGAAGGAAAGTTAGCCCTCCTTGCACCCCATTTGTAAAAACAGTTAGATCAGTGGAAACACACACTGCCTGTTTAGGGACCCTTACAGTGATCTAGTGAAAGATTTGCTCTACCTGTCAACCCTTCATCAAAATTTGTTTTTAACAGACTCAGTTTAAAAATCACCTGACACAAAGCTGCCTTGACTGACTGTTTTAAGTTAGAGATGTCTCTGAAGAGTACAGAACTTTAAAAATACAAAATAAAACTTGGATATAAAAACACTTCACAAACAACACTGTGTATTTTGGACTTGTTGGAAACATGTTGTTTATTAAACGAGCCCTGTAAGGCAAGTTGTTTCTGTTTGTGAGTTGTCAGCCGGCATGGAAACCACCTTTATTTAAAATCCACTTCAGCACCAAGTATTTTATGTCAATATTAAAACAGGGCGAGTGACTTCCAAAGAAGCATCACTTCAGGGATAATCTACAACACGTTACTGACGTGCTTTTATATATGTTTATATGGTCTGCCAAAAGCCACACAGAACAAGATTTAATATCACTGCTGGGACTTTTCCTCCTTAATGTCTATCTGCACGCTCATTGTAGTGATTACATCATGACATAACTTGAAAAAAAAGAGATTTAGCACAGATGGAACCAGGTGAAGCAAACGACAAGGTGAATTGTCCCGTTGATGAGATTCTAAATCCATTTGGAGCATCATGTTCTACTGTGAACGTATTGTCTAGCAGTGGGTGTATACATACCGTAATTGGCATTCAGAGTGAGAAATCAGAGACCAGCCTTTAAGGACAACGGCCAATACCCTGCCAGTGTGTCTGAAAACAGACCAATAACAGCACTGTTATACTATCAAAACCTTCCAACTGTTGTTCTAGTTTTTTTTGGACCAATTAAAAAAGTCATTCTGTTTTTCTGCCTGTAAATACATGAGCTCTGTTGGAAAGACACAGATCACAGCCCTAATGACAGCTGCATGTGATCAAAAGAATTAAGTTTAGCTCTTTGTCATTTCCTGCACAAAGGGGACAGCAGGAAGGCCAGAGACCCCCAAGCGAACTGCTCTTATCTGTGTGATTGTGTGTGTGTGGGGGCTGAGTGAGTGGGTGTATGTATGTGTTTTCTAGGGTGCCTTGTCCCAAAGAGACTCATATGCGTATACCCTCATCCTTCTTCGTAACTTTAAGTGGCTGCTGGGAATCTACGACAGGAAGCATTCACAATGCCCAAAACACCCTCCTACTTCCATCAAACTATCTCCCTGTTGCATAGGCACTTCTCTTTACATGTAGAGATTATGCATAATAAAACAGCAATTAAGTAACAACTTTTCCTATCTATAATTTAATTAATTAACCTCATATTACTAAAGCAGATTTTCAGGTTTTTCATGAATGACCCTCCTTTTCTTTCTCCCACAGTTGTAATATTCCCACTTCCTGACTGCACAGTGCATAAAGCCTTTCAGCAGACATTGCAGCCCAAACTAGCTGTGAAAAGTATCCTCTCTCCCTACTGTAATCATTCCTCTGGACCATATCTGTGTGGGTGTGCTCCTGCCACGAGAAATAATAATAATAAAAAAAAAGTTACATGGGAACAGAGTTAAGGTTGAATATTTATTAGAAGAAGCCATCTGGCGTCAGGCTGTCTGTACAAAGGAAAGGGGAGGGGGGGTTCTTCCTATAATAGGTCCTCTTTTTTTCTCTCAGACCATTTCTCTTGGTCCCTCTCCACAATTCCCCCTACACAGACACAGCCTCTCCTGCGTGCTTTTGTAGCGCTTGTTATCATCATGCCGTCGAATCGTTAAACCGCGCGTTTCAGTTCCGCGGAAAGAGAACGAGAGAGAGAGACGCGAGGCCTTTGACCGTTTCCTCCACCGGCTGTGGGACCTCTTCCCAGTATCTGCAGGCCCAGCTGAGTACTGCTTGTGTAGTTAGGCAGGAGATCCAAGGCGTGCCCGCTGTCGGCACGCACCTAGGATGCCATGCCCCGGATTGCTCTCACGTGCACCCAGCACCAGCTGTGGGAGAACTTCCAGGCTTGATTTACAAGCACAGCAAATTCCCAGGGGATCTTATAAATAAGCTCACCATGGACAGCATGCACTTTACAGATGCATTTCACAGCCTAATAGCCCCGTGACCTGATTTTCAGCACATTGATAATTCTACTACAATTTGCCTTTTACGGTGCACTTATCAGGCCAGCCGATAACTATTGATAAAAAAAATAAAAGTTCAACAGTCAAATAAAGGACTTAATTCAGCCTTCTGCCATTCTGCTTTGCAGTGATTTCTGCAGACTCTTACAGATGCTTCAAGCTGTGTACTGTCTTGTTAATAAACAGCAAAGTCCATGCTACTTCAGCCATGTCCTTGTTCTCCACTTTTGTACTGACCTTCACTGACACTATTGGCAATAGGGAGTCAGGTCAGACCATCTGCAATCTGTGCACTGCTTAAACGTGTCTAACTGTAACTGGTGCATGTGGCTGAAGAAACGTCATGGTGGTCTGCTTTAGAAGCTAGAATCAGCCTACTAAAGCACCTAGAGGCAGTCCAAGATGGGTCATGGATAGGGACGGACTGACGGAAGAACACGGCTTCACCTACCACTCTCTGTGTGCTTTATGATATATGTGCTTGATGTGAAATAACTAACATTGCTTATCTCATTGCATTGAAACCTGGATGTGGGTGGGACATATTAGGCAGGATGTGAACATTTTCTCCTTGAAGGTGGTGTGTTGGAAGCAGAAATAATAGGAATGTGTAAGGATTTGAGTGATTTTGCCAGCAGAGGCAATTTGATGCTTTGGGCAATGTTCTGCTGAGAAACCTTTGGTCCTGCCATTCATGTGGATGTTAGTTTGACATGTACCACCGACCTAAACATTGCTGCTGACCAAGTACACTCCTTCATGGAAACAGTATTCCTTGATGGCAGTGGCCTCTTTCAGCAGGATAATGTGCCCTGCCACACTGCAAAAAAGGTTCAAGAATGGTTTGAGAGACACAACAATGAGTTTGAGGTGTTGACATGGTCCAAGCCATGGAGGCCCCAACTTGCAATGTACATGACATAAAGGATCTGCTACTGATGGCTTGGTGCTAGATACCACAGCACACCTTCAGAGGTCTAATGGAGTCCATGTCTCATTGGGTCAGGGCTGTTTTGGTGGCAAAAAGGGGACCTAGTCAATACTAGGCAAGTGGTCATAATGTTATGCCAGATCGATATATGTATATATGTGTGTGTGCGTGTGTGTGCGTGTGTGCGTGCGTGAGAGAGAGCGAGAGAGAGAGAGAGAGAGAGAGAGAGAGAGAGAGCAGGGTATGAATCTAAGTTTCAGTATTACTTGCCATGTACAATACAAAAGTACATTGGAATGTTAACTTGTTAAATTAAATGGACATAACTGGAAAATCTAAGAATACAAATGAACAGACAACAAAGATTATTAAACAGCTACACATTATCTGATACAACATTTTTATTTATAATTCTACTGTCGATGACAAGAACCTAAATCTTGATTTAAAAAAATGTTATTATTATTTTGTAATTAAAACAGTATCAAAAACCATAACATCACAGAGTTTTGTTTCTGATGAAGTTAGCAAACCGTTTCCATTTTCGTGCATCACACGAGTTTTGCGTAAGGTGAAAAGTGCTGAATGTAATGCACATCAGTAATTAAATTTAAATATGCATCATAAGTTTGAAACATTGCAGCTACACCACTATAGCAGCTCTGGAAAGTACTTTGTAATTTATTTATGTCAATTTTACAGCAGTGTCTGAAAATAGAGTCTTAATGTTACTGTAACCGATGCCTTTAACAGAGTGCAAAAATTCACTGTTTCTATCACCCTTCTATTTTGAGATGAATCATCTGATGGTTTGCATATTTCACTCTGTGAAAACATGGCCTTAAAGTTAAACCTAATCACAAACACCCCCCAACACACACACACACACCACTTTCTTACATTCATCTAAAGATTTATCTTAAACGAGATATGTCTCCATAAAAAATCATACAGTCATATCAAACTAATAGTGTTAGTAATCGTGATAGGTAATATTTCTTAATGTAACTTTATAAATTTTTATTCTGTTAATCTGTGACCTACTTATTTAGCAGTTAATTTCAAACATGTACATTTTTAATGAAGACAATTTGCACAGTGAGAAGTTGAGTGAAAACATGTGAAATCGATTTTTATCGTTATTACAGAACTTGAAACTTGGGTTTATCCCTGAACCGGTAACACAGCGTGCGGTTTCACTGTCGGTACCGGGCCTAAAGAGGAATCCTTTTCACTTTTGCTCGCCGGTACAGACGGGCCGTAGGAGCGGAGCCTGGCCCCTCTTAAACTGCACAGCAAAGCTGAAACATCACCAAAATGCAAAAGGGGGTTGGGCAGATCACAGCGAGGACAGGATAAATATGAGTAACAATGTATAAACATTTTGCCTGTGATGCTTGAAGCACTTTGTTTCACTGACCCATCTCTGCTTTTTCTTTATTCTGCTCATGCAGTCTAATTAAATGGTTCTACTATGTTATGCAAATATATTTAAACAAATACGTTCCCTAAAATATTGATGATATTTATATCAATATTTAAAAAGTGTTTTCATATGGTTCAATAAGTGAAGCTGTCTGTTATGTTGAGGTCGATACTGATATTGTTATTACCAAATATTACCAAAGTTAACTTATTAACGGCATTCAAACCTCGACCTTTTAATAGGCTAGATGCCACTTGAGGTATTTACATTAAATTTTCATAAACAAGGTGTCTTCTACACATCTACATTTCTGACTGACTTTTTTCTTTCAGTCAAGTTCTCTGAAAGTTATTCTGACAAACGGTTGCAACCAAAGAAACAAACACTCGAGTGTTTTAAAGCCAGATTAGGTTATGGCTTTGTGAATAGTGACCCACATAAACCACAATAAATCTATTTATCTTTATGTAATAAACATTACTGTAGCAGCAAGTATATCTTTACTATTAGATTAATAAGTAATGTAAAAAAAAATTGTCTAAATTATCCTTTTCTCCTTTTACGGCAGATATACACTTAATTCCACTAACAACTACAACAGTAATTTTAAACAAATTTCAGTTAATAAATTACATCCCCTTTAACAGCACTTGAAAAAAAAAACACTGCTGCACTGAATAAATTACCTGATAATATTTATTAAATATCTTGTGTGGTAGGTACACTCTGCATTTAAATTACAGTAAAATGAAACTAATGTAGCTTTTCATTGCTGTTTAGATACATCCTGAAAAACCACAATTAACTGAAGGAAAAATTGCAAGCCAAGTATATTCTCTACCAACAACATGAAAAATTACTCCAATTAAAGCTCAAATCGCTTGTTTTTTTCTTTCTCCATAAAATACATATTTTCATAACTCTAAAATAAAATAATTGCTCCCTTTGATTTTAACCATAATAAATCAAAAAATATTTAAGAAGGGCTAGTGAAAGTATTTTCAATAACATTTCCTGGTCACTCAAAGACAAGAGGAAAGACAGAAATGTGAGAAGAAAAGTGTATAAAGAAAAAATAACAAAAAGATTATGAAATCATGCATTTCTTAAAGCTGGTCAATGTGCACGCAGTCATATTTTTGATTAAATGCCAAAAAGACACATGTTAGCCTTCAGCAGGGTACAGTGGGTATTCATTTTGTAATGATTGCTTCTTCAGAATCCTTTTGTGCTTCTTTCAGATATTCCAGTGATTAATCCAACAAAATTCCGCGGCTGTTTATTTTTTCCTGTTTGGATTACTTAACATCGGTCACACATTTGGGGCTAGGGACCCTGGAGCATGATGGGAAATGGGAGCACGGCCCTCAGAAAGACACCAAAGTTGCTATGCTTGTCCGTCTTCTTCCCTGTTCCATCTGCACTGCTTTATCGTTTCCTTGTTTATGGCGTGTTTGCACATGCGCGTCTGTACATCAACAGCAAAAACTAAACATCACTCTGGCAACAATCAGAGAAAATGCAAAGTGCTGACCATGTTGTGAAAGAGATTTTTTTTCCCATCCCTTGTATTTATCAGAGCCCAATTCACTTATTACATGCACAGCCCCTCAACTGTTTGTTTACTTCATCAACCGCAAACTTGGAGAAGGAGTCTTTGTTAATTTATGTTGTTTTCCAAGACAAGCCATTCTTCCATCATGGGGACCAATCAATCAGGAATTTCCAAGGGGATCTGATTGTCAAAGGGAAAAGGCATTGTTCCAAGACGTTGTGCAGCCTAAAAATCTTTTCACATTGACAACGCTAACAGCTTAAAAAAAGAAGAGAAAATGAGTACTGTTATAACTCAAGTTTAACAAAGGACTGCCCTCGCTATAGTTTAGGAGAACGTCTGGGACTGAGGTTTTAAATGAGACAGCAGACTTGAGGGTTTTCTACTCTGTAACGGGATTTGCTTCCTCTTGACAGGTAGAATTTCTGATGTGTTGTTAGTCGAGTGTAGGTTAATTATTCGGTTGGTTTATTTAAGGACCTTTTCAACAGGACCTGAGGTGATATACAGTGTCTTTTTTTCCTGTTGCTATTTTGTGATTTTAAATAAATATAAATAGTAAATAAATAAATAAATAAATAGTAAATTAAATGTGCTCATGTAGGACGTCAGATTTATTTTAAATCACTGAGTAATTTTCCAAAAGGAAAATAAAAAATATGCACTTTTTGGCCCAAACACATACAATAACGCACATAACATTTTTTTTTTTTGGTTCAGCATTTTCCCAAACAGAGACTTTACACGATAAAATTTCTAAGTGTAGACATAAACTGTGTCCCTTGACATTATATGTGTCCAGTTTTGGTAACAACTTTCATTAAATGTTTTCGTTTGGAGTCTGGCGTGTACTTGTACACAGAATTACAAGGAAATAAGGAAACTCAAGCGTTTAAAGATGCTGAAATCTGACGTTTACATTTCCACGTTTGAATGAACTCCAAGCATACATAACTGCTGTCATCTGAAATTCTCTCCAATCGGATGAAAAATTCACAATGCAGGCAGATTCCAGTAGATGTGATACGGTCAAGGAGGACAGACATGGCCCTTTACTGCATTTACAGGCCATGACAAAACCATGCCCAATAATGTCACACATTTTGTGTGCTCTAATCACCTCTGTCACCACAACAGCGACTCCTGGAATTGTTTTTGTCTGTTCTGACTAGTAGGCCAACAGAAGGAATGGGTGCGGAGCTCCTTTCCTGGGGTAAATTATTTACGCACTGTCAGCCGCGGTTGATCCTTTTGGCTCTGCCGTTTGATGCTCGGCTCTGTCTTCCGGAGCTCCACCCACCCTAATTGTGAGCTTCTATGCGCAGCATCCCCACCGTGGGAAACCGGGGCTTCACATACAGCTGCTCCGCAGCCCAAAATGGGTGAAGCGTGCTCCGAGAGTGTTTAGCCAGCGCAAACACGTTTTCCGGGGTGGCACCGCAATGCCGCGCCCTGCACTTGGACCTCACATGGCCTGAAGGGTGTTAGTTAAGACTCACGCCCTGGGGGACCACACAGAGGCTGCTATCTCCAGGTCAATAACACAACGGCTGAAAAACACTAACTGCCACCTGCAGTAATAGAAACATCCCGTTAATGCTTGTAGAATTTTCTGTATGTTTTACATGAATATTTGGGGGTGGAGTTATTTCTGCTAAAACTCTGCCCCTTCAGGGATGTGTTAACTCCGCCCTCCCCCTTTTTTGTCATTGAAGAGAATGGGCTCCTCTGCACCACACCCCTCTCCCCAAACGCCATAAATCTGTGCAGAGTATGGCAGTGCTGCTTTGGATGGAAACTTCACTCAACAAGCAGCTGGCTACAGCTATAATCGCTGTTGTTGTTCCCGAGTATTCATACAGCCATGACCACAGCTGGAAAGATTTCTGTCCCTGTTATTATTATAGTTTCTTTATCTGGAAGAGTGCTTTCATAATCCTTAGCTTGGCATCTGGTTGCCACTTTGATGCAGAAACACTGAATGTTTTCTTTTCTTCAGTGAGTTAGCATATGTGAGCTCTTCAGTGTTGCTCTGTACTAAAGTGGTGGGTTTCTGGGTCAGTATTGGAGGCTAGTAGAACATACCAATGAAATGAAGACAACACGACAGGGAGTTTTACAAGATCTCTTGTAGTAGAGAAGTGTTGGTGTTTCCGTAAAAGTTGTTGCTACAAGTAATTGTTGCTACATGTAAAAACAATAATGTCACTTGATACTAACTGCCGTGTTCAGACTTGTAAATTACAAAAGACAGCTGATTCTTTCATACTGAGCAATATGCTCCTGCTGTGGAGTGTATCCACTAACTAGACTGATATCCTAATTGCTAGCAACCTTTCAGCCCAGCAGAGACATTGCATGGAACGTGGCCTTCAGCCACCCTGGTTGAATGAGTGCAAGACCCAGAGTTCATTTTTTTCCTAGATGTGGAGCAATGGCTGGCTAAAATGCATTTTGAGAAATATTTCACAACATCAGCATCCTGTGTGGTTAAACTCAGAAAAGAAGCCCGGAAGCATAAATCAGCTGTGGCAGAATTTGGGCCAGGGCACAAGGCCCAGAGGTGTGTGAATGCTTTAAAAGGTGCACGCAGAGAAAGTGCAGCGTGCAGACAATGTGTAACTTAGCCCATTAGGCACAAACCATTGCTCAGACAGACGGGAAAGGAGGAACAGGCGCAGCCTTTCAGAGCTTTCCAAGAGTACCATTTGTGTCTTTTTCATTTGTGTGCATTTCTGTGCGTGTGCTTATGAATTTGCGTGCATGTGTGCCCTTGTGTTTTCATATCTTCGGCCAGAAAATGTTAGCAAAAAAAAATTACGCAACTCTCAAATTGCAGGGATTGTGCCAACACAACAGTAACCTGTGTAAAAAATGTGGTCTGCTTTTTTAAAGTAAACGGAGAATCAGAATTTTTTTTTCCATCATCTGTTTTTGAACTCTGCCAGTGAGACTTTGGGGGTCATTCAGCAAATTAAAATGTGGGTATTAACTTCCTTGGCCATAAAGAAGAAATGGCAAGTGGATATGAAGGCTAGTCACAATGGCTTCACATAAGTGTGAACAAGAAAGCATGCTGGAGTCTCCATCTGACAGTCAGATTCATGGCACAAAACACGGTAGCCCTTCTAGAACACTCCGCCACTCCAGCTTTGATGTGGCACCTGTGTTCTTTTGAAGTGTGTCCTAATAAAGATACCAACATGTCCTCAAAGGACTAAGTCTTTATGCATGTCAGAAGGAAATAAAGCAAAGCTGTATCCATCAGGTGTTCAGTGAGTGACCTGAAAATAGCCAAATCAGCGACATTTCACTGACATCTAACGAGAAACGGATGTTCTCCCGTGGTGCACAGAAAACACGCTCATATGACAAGTGAGTTTGAATTTCCTGACTATTTTCTCATGCGAAGGCCCATCAAGACAATCCTGGCAGCAGGAAGGCATGGCGTTTTGTTAAGGTTCACTACACCTCGTGTCAAGGCTGTGCTCCGAATGCGGAAGACGGGCTAGGTGCCAAAGCCCCGTTTTCTCCCCTCATTGAACCGTAGTGTTTGAGATATCTCTGTGCTCCTCTAACATGGACCTTACCAGCTGGTAATTTCCACTGCCTGAGCACAGGTCAGAGGCAGAATAACAGTGCTGCATTTGTGCTTCTACAATGTTTGTATTTCATGTAGAAAAGCTAATAGGTTAAATAGAACAACTAATCTGAGAGAGAATGGGCCATATATGTATATCAAAGTAGTGCTTTGTAAATTTTATGCTTTATCTGAAGGAGAAGAGAAACCTCTTTCTTCCTTTGCACACATCCTTAAATTATAGAAATATTCACTTGTGCTTTTTTTTATATCCTAATGCTCATCTTTGATGGAACCCGTTAAGGAAAGAAAGTGAATAAGCTTTAAAAACAGCAATGACTCTGGTAATGAACTCTGCCTCTCTAACAGACTGTCATGTCTGTCACCAGGTTTTACAATCAGCTTCATGCAAAAAAAGGGGGGAAAAAGTGCCCTTCAAACCAGAGGTGTAAGGTGGAGTCTCTTCACACATTTTAGCGGATTAATTCAATTTGGAAATATTCAACCAGAAAATGAAATTATTAGCAGGTTGGTACATTTGGGGGGAAAGGCGGTGTCGCAGCATGGCGCCTCTTGGGACGATGTGTCAAATCACGGGCCATAAATCCATCTGATTTACATGACGTGATGCTGAGACTTCTGGGAAGGCAAGAGTACAAACCTCTGGACTGTTTGAGGTCATTCAGTGGAAACGGACTTTGTGTATTAACACAGGGCCAGAGTGGAGCCATTAACAAACTCTAGGCACAAACCGGTCATCTTTGGACGTCCGTCAGGATTTGACCCTTAGGGCGATGTCCGACACACTCTGTTCATTCCCTGAAAAAGTCGCGCTCTGACAAAAAAAAAAAAAAAAGAAAAAAAAAAACGTTTTTATTCCTAGTGCAATTGACTTTGTCACGGGCTGTCTGAAACAGTGAATTACAAGAAGCAGCAGCAATGAGGTTTGCATTATCTTATCTCGTTACACCGCGGGCGCAGCGGCGTACATCTGGCCCTTCTTTGTTAGCGTCCTCGACTGAAATATGTAAACCCGATCACGTACGTTGCTTTTTTTTCATATTATGAAGACGAAAGATTTTCATCTCTTAGGTAATCAGTGCAGATTTATTCAACGCTTCGTTTGCTCACTTCTCTATGTAACACCCAGGAGGTGTATGAAAATATGTGTTAAACATTTTCTTAAGCTGTCTAGTTAAATAAATTCCAAACACCGTTCATACCTCTGAAATGCGACATGTTGTTCCCCCAAATCAAAGTAACGTCTGCATATGCAATTACACGCGCTCTCCGGGAAGGTACCTGCCCGTTTAAAGCATTATGCTGTGACACACCTGCTTATGTTTAATATTTTATATGTCAGTTAGGCTGTCTTTCTGAAGCGTAATGCCAGGATTGCATATTTAAGGATAGTTTCCTATTTTTCTGCTTGGATGTATGTCTAAAAAGATTAATGTATTACTTTTTGTAACACGTTTTTGCTGGTAAAATAAGCTGGGAAATACATCTTTGTCTTTGAAAACCACTATGAGCAAGAAGTCAAATAAAACCCCATCACACTACCACTTAATTAAAGCAAGAGAATTTTTTACATCCATTGCTGCTAATGGAAATTTATATCTTTCCATGGTATGTACTTGGCAGAGCACATAAGAACACTCAACTGCTGTCAGTTCTTGAGAAATCAGATTAAAGGTCTTCAGTTTCAATGCTATTTCAGCAAAAGTTTCTATAAATTAGCCTTTGTTTTACTTCACTGAAGGGGATTACATAAACCTTATGAAACCCAGACCATGCTATAAAGAGTTACACATTAATTCCATGAAAAGGGAATATTGCTTTGAATCCAGGGAAGATACTGGTTGCTTTAGACTTTTGAATTAAGTGCGGTTGTTTTGGTTTTTGTTGCATTCATTATTTCTTTAAGTGTTCAGGCCCTTCAACGAGTGTAAAATAAGTTCAGGCCCTTTAATGCATACACAGTGTATGTGATATGTTCAGTCCATTTGGTGTGTGCTATATATTCAGGCCCTTCAATGTGTGTACAGTGTGCATGATTTGTGTTGGCAGGCTGTTCAACGTGCATACGGTGTGTTCAGGCCCAATGTGTGTGCAGTGTTTGTAAAGCGTGTTCAAGCCGTTCGGCGTGTGTGCGTCACACGAACAGCAAATTGCTTATATTTTCTCTGATGTTCAGCTCTGCGAAAAGAACCCTCCACGCCGCTCGCGTTATCAAAGCACTGACGGCAGCGAAGCCACGTAAACGGTTTTGCTTCGAGGGTACCTGTTCTTACACACGTCTCTACCTGACATCAAGAACCTTGCTTTCATTCACTTTGTTTTTCTACCTCTTTGTTCTGTCGAGGATTCAAAGATGTAAGCATTTATCCCATCCCAGCTTAACATGTCTTGTCTGTCAAGAAACATCCCAGAACACAAGTGTATTTCCTACATTCTTTTGATGTCAA
>JABJVR010003729.1:0-12614 GCA_025773905.1 Chitala chitala
TGTGCGTACCCATACACACACATGAAGCTTGTGTGCGTGCGTGTGTGCGTACCCATACACACACATGAAGCTTGTGTGCGTGCGTGTGTGCGTACCCATACACACACATGAAGCTTGTGTGCGTGCGTGTGTGCGTACCCATACACACACATGAAGCTTGTGTGCGTGCGTGTGTGCGTACCCATACACACACATGAAGCTTGTGTTTTCTCCCCTTGCTTGGTGGGCTTTCTGCATGTTCTCTGGTTTCCAAAAAATTGCTGGGTAGGTTGACTGGCGTTTGCAAATTGCCTTGTGGTGCATTGGCACTCTGCACAGGGGTGTCCCGTGCTTCCTGGGAATAACGCTAAATTGGATAAGGTGGAATAACGGATGGATGCACCATCAAAACAAGCAAAGGGATGCTGTGCTTCGACATGCAACAATAAATAAGTGTCATATGGGGGAGTCTCTGGATGGTGGGTGTTTAATGCCTGCAAGACTGACAAATGTGTTTTATATTTTTTTCTCTGTTAACACATATATAAATGAAAAATACTTTGTTGTTTTGAATTCAAGTGATGAACTTGCAAGTTTCCACTGTTCTACTGTTTTATAATAGTGTTTCAGTATGTTGCAAGTTTCATTTTGATACAAAAATAAAAAATAAAAGTTACGTAAATCCTTACGCAAACCAGCTCATCTTGCAACATGCTCCACAGGTCTTAATGATGGACTGTCCCATTTCAGAGTTCCACATGCACATGAAAGGAGTATAGGGGTCAAAGGGGATTCACAGCGGACTTGGATGAGTGGTTCTTTTGTGTGTGAGGAGGAGGGAGGTGTGAAAGCAAAAAGTGTATGAGTGGAGGTTTAGACAATGGACCAGTTCCCCCTTACGCTGGATGGAAGCGGGCGGGTCTTTCCCTTTGTATGGCGGAATAACAGGATGTCCACTAACGGTTCAACAGCTATTCCCACAGGTCACTGTGGTCCCGACTCCGAAGGAGGGGTGGTCTTTGTGTCCATGTTTGCATAAGAGACAAATTATTTTTAATGTCTGAGATAAAGGTTTGTCAAGTGTATTTTGATGAGAATATAGTAAACAGCATTTTCACGTCACACAACTGCAGCACTCTCTTTGGACCAAACTTACACATAATCACAAGCTCGAAACATCAGAACAGGCCATTAAAATGTGAGGGGGAAGAGAAAATACACACGTGTGGGAAAAGGTGTGTTTTAACTAAAGGTTATAAAATATTGTTGTTGAAAGGGCATGGCCTACTGTAAATAGGAAAGACAGAGAGAGTCAGCTGAAAGATGTGTGTGATCCTGAGGTGCAAATATCTTACTTAAATGTTTTTGTAAAATTTTCCAAAATAAACGTTTATTATAATGTTAGATTTAAAGATGCGTAAGTGACAGAGTCGCTCTGATAATTGTCGTAAATGATTTCCATTACTCTGTGTTCCCACCAAGGGGCGCTGTATAGCTACACATTTCCCTGGGTATGATGCATGGTAGTCATGCATGCATCTTAAATAATCATTATGCACGTAACAGTTAATTAATTATTTGTTTCACTGCAGACCTTTTTTTTCAGAGAAGAGTAGTCTGGGCAGATTAGTTAACTTACTTTTTTTTAACTTACATCTGTTTTGCAAAATGGCATAAGTGGTACCAAGGCTCTGATTTGAATTGTAAATAGAGAGATTATCCGTGAGTGTTGGCTAGC
Organism: Chitala chitala; assembly: GCA_025773905.1. Lineage (NCBI taxonomy): Eukaryota > Metazoa > Chordata > Actinopteri > Osteoglossiformes > Notopteridae > Chitala > Chitala chitala. The sequence goes on from JABJVR010003729.1 coordinate 1,718, forward strand.
TGGGCTGCAGGACTTCCCGGGTTGTGCGGGTGAAGCCCTTTGTTTGGGTGAGGCCCGCTCCCAGACTGGACGTCCAGCAGGATGCTCCTGGGAGGACTTCTTTGTCTTCTCTCCACCTCTGTTTCTGCTCCTTTCCGCCTCATGCATATTAATAGAGCGGAATGATGATTTCAGTCCCGCTTACAAAGGTCGCGGTGGCCCATATGCTTTGCTCACACCTGTCAGAACCCCCCTCCCCATTCCAGTTCCCACCATCTGTTGGAGTGGTCAGATGTGTTTATGTGCAGTGAGTGTGTTTGGGAGGGCACAGCCAGACATGGGTCTGACTGAACAAAAAAGTGAATGGGGGGGGGGGGGTTACCTTTAACAGCCTGTAGGTTCTGATAGGCCTTGAGGTCCAGAACAGAGGTCATGCTTCATGATAGAGGCCCTCTACATGCATGTAACACATGTGTATAACCATGGTTGCCTGGTCTTCATGCGTTTTGGTTGTCTTTCATCAGTGCATAGTCAGATGCACTGTTCTTAAAACATGAGAAAAGTGTGATAAATGAACACAGAGCTACCTGGGGCTAGAGGACAGTGTGCTCCTCAAAATGTTTGTTTGTTTTCCTTTGAAGTCTTTTACTCAGTTTGTGTTGGTTTCACGTAAATTTAGGTGTATGTTCTTTGTTATGTGAGCTAGGAACTGTGGAAACGTTCGTTGGAGATGTATCTGTGTGTTGAGAAGGCTTTCCAGCTCATTTTGTGACCTATATATATATATATATATATATATATATTATGTTCAACTGTCATGTTACATTTGTCTTGAGAACCTTGCTTCATAATTGATTTGGCAGTCATCTCTGTTAGTCAGGCATTAGGCCGCCTTCTTGAAGCTCCGCCCCTAAAGCAGCGCTGACCTGGATGTCCTCGTGGGTGTGACCCTCCCCGCATTTCTGCGGATCTGGGTCGTTCAGACATGTGACCTCAGGCCGCTGTGATGATCTGATTGGCTCTGGACGAATCCTATTTCCCTTGTAACTTTCCAGCGTTCGTCCTGCCTGTGTTTCATGAATTACTATTACGTCTAAAAACAAGCACCGACATGTCAGTGGAATAAAGAATGTTTATTTTCAATAAAAAATAGTCTGACAAAATCATGAATATCAGAAAATGCCCTGTTAGTTATAAATGACGGTCTATGCTTGTCTGATGTTGCTAAGTATGTTTCTGTGACGAACTTTGTACAAATACTTTATCAAACGCATTTCAATGTACCATTTAAATAAATGCTACTCAAACTCTTGTAGTTATTCAGTGTGTAAATCAGTGTGTGCTGTACCGTGTAGTAATCTATGACGTGACATGTTCTCACACCATCCAGGAAGTAAGACTTATTCAGGCTGAACATCAGGGAGTGGCCGTCTTTGCCAGCCATGCTCAAACTCTTTGTGGGGTTAGAGGAGGCAGTGAAGGGGCACCGATAGGGCTGCAGGCAGGGTGCAGTGAGGAAGGGGGAGCATGGCCTTTCGGCTCGCCCAGCTCTGTGGGCTTCGGCACTTTGTAAAGGTAGACGTTGTAGTGATGCAGGAGGCTGCCTGAGCGCTTCCTCTTGGCCTCCTTGGGGAGATGTAGCTCCAGGTCAATGGTCACGCCCCCCTGCGAGAAACAAGAATTCCTCTGTCTTCAGACTCAAGTGCCGCCCAAACTCCTGTCTTTCAACCATTTAGGCTGCTGTCTGTTCAGCTCCTGAAAATCAGGCTGCTGTCTGTTCAGCTCCAGCCAATCAGACTCTTGTATTTCAAACTCCTGCTAACTGGACTCCTCTGGAAATGTCACCAGTTGTACGTTTGTTTGTTTGTCCTGAAGCACCAGGATTGACAGGACTGTTGATAGTTACTTGAAGGGAGGACCATGGCCAAGCCCACATTGCATGACAAACAAGAAGGAGCAATAGCACTTGTATGTCTTTAGGTATGACTTTGTCAACACGGAGGAGGAGCAGACCTCAAACAGACAAGGGAAGGTCTCAGGGTGGAGGGCTTTGAGATCAGGACGGGGCTTCCATTTGACAGCATTGGAGTGGAAGGAGTAGAAGCAGGTGCATTGGGTTTAGCTGGGATAAGATTACAACAGAAGAATAGGCAGGCCTTAACCTCTGAAATTCAACCGATGGGCAACAAGTCCTGCCTTAGTGGCTGGTGCTTCAGAAGAGGTGTCACAGCTGTGGGTGTAGACAGCCATAGGGTTTACTGCAGGACAAAAGGAGGAAGTACAAACATGCGGCAACTGTGGACAGCCTAGAGCTTTAGAGCGATGTGACTATGGAGCCAGAGAGCAGACATGTTTGTGAGGGATTACAGCAGGAGAACATGTGACCATGAGGCCAGAGAGCAGCCATGTTTGTGAGGGATTACAGCAGGAGAGCATGTAACCATGGGGCCAGACAGCAGCCATGTTTGTGAGGGATTACAGCAGGAGAGTTTGTGACCATGAGGCCAGAGAGCAGCCATGTTTGTGAGGGATTACAGCATGAGAGCATGTGACCATGGGGCCAGACAGCAGCCATGTTTGTGAGGGTATAGGTCTACAGTACATGTGAAAACAAGGCCACAAACAGCAGTATATATTTTGAGAGATAAACATTGGAGAGCATGTCATTTAGCTGTCTATGTCTGTGTGCACATCTGCAGAGATACACGACATGCACAATTACAATGTAATATCAGCATGCTGTATTAATCTTTTTAAAAGAACAGGTTTTCCTGCTGAGATAGTACATATATGACTGATTTTTTATGTTTGTAAACCAACAATGACTTGCAAAATCTATAAAGTCAAGCCTGTTCATATTTCCAAACACACTGAAACATAAAATTGTGTTTTTTTCTGTTAATTATAAGGATCACAATTTATTACAGTGATTAATTATAATTCCTCAGAAACCTTAATATTTAACTAAATGACCGTCTGTCTATATGCGATTGGGGAAGGTGGAACTGTGGCTGGTGGAGTGACAGTAGGATGTTAGGAGCAACTTTGGCCATGCAGAACTCCAAACTTTTAAGCTTCAGGACTTGGGTGAGCAAGGATAAAGCGTAGGAGGAGCAGTGGGACACGTGAGGAACACACACGGACCCGGCCATCGGTGTTAAAAAGGTTTATTACTTCAACAACTGTCCAAATGGTTTGTCTGATGTAGTTTGTATTCCCCAAAAAAGTACAAAAAAACTCCAGATACATCAAAGGATTAAAAATCACATCAATGAAAACCAAAACACAACGAGTTATTTTCTCCATGTCAATTATGTTTTTTCATATGTATACCTTATATACTTTATATACTTTATATTTATATATACTTAATGAATTAGTCAAACATTAAAACGTTGCAGAATTGCTTTAAAACCGGTACTTCTTTTTCTAAATTTCATGTAAGTCTTTTTCCTTTGTACAAAATACATCAACGCATGCTACAATGCAGTGAAGTAGGGCACAGCGGGAGGGGGACACAGGGAGCACAGGGCGGGGACTTAGGGCAACAGTTTCCAATATGACACAACGTGACAAATTTCGGGGTGGCACCATGTTGTGGCCAGAGGACCGCACTACATCATGTTATTCTGCAGCGAGTTTACCTCTGCGGAGTTCTCCCCGCCAACGACCTTGTTGTTCTCATGTTTAGGAGTGAGTGAATTCTGGATGTTGAGAGCCTCATCCTCCTTAGGCGGGGGTGTCTTCACAGGGTCTTCAAGCTTGTTCTGGGCGTTAACATCATCCTGTAAGACGATAACGCCCTCCCATTAGACCGGCCAGTCAAGCCACAATCATGTCCACGCTACAAAAGCTAAGAAATTGAAAGTGTGTGGTTTTTGTTGGTATGAAGAGTCAATAAAAATTTTATGCACATGTATTGTCAAGCCTGATAACGTCTTATCACTTTGATCAAAAAAAAAAAAATTATACCTTTGGTGCTTCCTGCAGATAAAGTCAAGATAAGAATCTTATATTTATGATCTTAGAAGTTGATTGCCTTGCCATAACCTTAAGACACCTCTGTAGCCATAGTTGTCAGCCATAGGGTCCCTGACTGAAAGTGCTCCAGGTTGGATGCAGAAAGGAGCCAGGGGTGCTGCCTTTCTGGTCACTAGGAGCATGGGGTCTCCCAGTAAACACCCAGCTATGGGTGAAGAAGGAGCTGGAGATGGCTGCTGGGAGGATGTAAGCCAGCTCCCCTGCCTTTACCAGGCCTCGATGTGTCATTCCACAGAAAACCATGCAGGCACGGTCTCTACGGTAACCGAGGATGAGAGGCAGCAGAGGTGCAGAAGGCTGTGCCAGAGTCGCTCCCATCCAGGATACACAGAACACACATGCAAGCGTGCAGGGAGCCCCACTCAGAACATCAGTCCTGTCTGCACACAGCCACCCCCCCAAACATGCCCCGCCCCCTAGCAACGGTTTTCAGGTGTAAGTATCAGTGACCTGCACTCATATACCTGAGAGATGCTTTTATTGCAAACACCTAAGACAGAAAGTGTGCCTTTAATTTCTGCCATATTGAAAATAAATCCCTTAGTCCACCAGGCTGATCTGCTGCACAGAGTTAGATGTATCTTCACACTTACTGAGGTGTAGTGCTCTGCGGATATTACATTTTGAATCACAGGGCCAACACTCTGGGCGTGTGCTTTTCCATTGTTGTGGTTTAATACCTGAGGGACAACCCCAAGAGATTATCCCTCACTACCACGCCCCCTCCAAGTTCATTTTATTGTTATCTACCTCTGTATTTTTGCAATTAACATGCTGTCTTTCATCTGATGGAGAAGTTAAATAGCAGGCAGTATGATTTACCCCTTGGGTTGCTGTCAGATGCTGACTTCAGGAAGGATGCTGTTGTAACCGACCTCTGACCTTAGAAGGTAGGGCGCTTCTGTTCTTCCATCGGCAAGAAACTGGAAAACGTGTGTTTCAGCAGACTGGAGCAAACAGCTACCAGGCTATGGTTTCACTGGGAAAGGCGGGGCTTTCAGGGAGATGACATTAGTTTTTCAGAACTTAACCTGAGGAGCTGTACAGGGCTCTGGATCAATGTCAGGGACCGGGTCACGGGGTCACAATCAGATGTGAGTCGTTTGGGTTTGTAAAGCTGCAGTCCTACACTCATCTGAGTTTCAGGACCAAATGATGTGGGATGGGAGCAGCCCTTAGTCCTTGGGTCCAGTCCACAGTCAGATCTCATCTAATGAGAGGACATACACTTCATCGATAAAACATGACCCCAACACCATGAGTGGAAAGAAGAGGTCTTATAACAGCACTAAACATGGCTGCTTATTTTTTCTTGACTTCAATAGCAGTAGGCTAATTTACCCCCAATAGTACCGTAAAACTAACAGCCCTTTCCTTAGGAGAATCCACAAATTAAGACCTCTGCTCTGAAGGTCCGATTTAACATGGCAGAAAGGACGACTGAGCTGGAACAAGACTGAAATACAATCGTTCAGGCCCTGGTATCAGTCTGTTAGACTATTGTACGTGTTATCCCCATTCAGGCCCTGGTATCAGTTTCTTTGACTGCTGTATGTTATCCCCGTTCAGGCCCTGGTATCAGTCTCTTTGATTGCTGTATGTTATCCCCGTTAAGGCCCTGTTATCAGTCTCTTTAACTGCTGTATGTTATCCCCATTCAGGCCCTGGTATCAGTCTCTTTGACTGCTGTCCTCTGTATCACCACTGATAAAAGCCCGAACAGGAAGCCAGTATGCAACATGGACCAGCTGTGTAGTGAAGGTCGTGTGAAGGTCACGGGGACGGGGATCACTGTGTTCCAGAGCTGATTCTGCATGTCTGTCCTGACTCCAGCTCCATATCGATCTGCGCCCAGCCAACAAAAACCGTTTCCTCAGGGCAACAGCAGAAACTGAGCTCAATAAATGTTCATGGGACAGAAATAAACCGCCGAGGGTGCAGCTGAAAACCCTGTTTGTCCAAACACTGTGATAACCCGAATGTTGTAAAAGAACAGAGCCCTATCACCTTCCTCTGAGTCTGCCGGGGGATGGGCTGAACACTCGTCACTGCCGAACACCTTTGTTTTATTTAAATAAAAAGCATTTGCTGAAATTTATTTGAGCACAAGTCCCTAATTCTTGACTTCTGCCTGATTCAGTCTTAGTGGCGAGCTGTCCTGTTGACAGAAACTGTAGGAACTTTAAACCCAAACTGGACTCCACTAGTGGTGTGGGATCTGATTGGCTGGTGGTGTGGGATCTGATTGGCTAGTGGTGTGGGATCTGATTGGCTATTGGTGTGGGATCTGATTGGCTGGTGGTGTGGGATCTGATTGGCTAGTGGTGTGGGGTCTGATTGGCTGGTGGTGTGGGATCTGATTGGCTGGTGTATTTTTTCCCAGCAGGGCCAGGGAACAGTGTTGATGAATATGCGTCTGGGTTTGAGGGGTTACTCGTGGTTACAACACAATGAGAGGCCACAGGTGGTGGTTTGAGAGTGGGGGGTGTTATCTTACCTCACTCTCAAGCTCCTCTTTGGTCTTACACTCCCAGGTGTATCTGTTCATAGTTTTCTGAGGGGGGGCATTTGGAAGAGGGTTATAGTTCTCCAAAGATGTGTAACATTATTCAAAAAGGAAGCGATACAAGATAGACCTAGGAAACCTAGGAAGAGGAGCTGCTTCACCGTGTCTGAGTGTATGTGTGTGTTTGAGTGTGTGTGTGTTTGTGTGTGTGTCTGTGTGTTTGAGTGTCTGTGTGTGTGCGCGTGTGTCTGAGTGTATGTGTGTGTGTGTATTTATGTGCGTGTGTGAGTGTCTGAGTGCATGTGTGTCTGTGTGTGTGTGCGTGTCTATGTGTGTAGACACGTTTTGAGACAACTCCATCCATACGTGTACCGCACGTCCTTCAGGTTGTCATGGCAACAACCTTGAAGCCTTTCATCCCAAAACATGCTGCATATTAAAATGTTCAGTGTCTAACGGTTCGCTATTGTTTTGTATACTTGAACAAACGTAAAGTGCGTTTTTCTGCTGTTGGGAAAAGAAAGCATGTCTGCATAACCCTGCCAGATATTGTTAAGGTTTTATAAAAATAACAATGTGGGTCTGGTACTGTTCAGGTCCAGGAATGTTTCAGGAAATTTCATAGCTGGGAGTGACTTTTTCTAGCCACATAATTTTGCCAATAATGAGAGCTGAGAGAAGCCTAGTTAAAGAAGCAGAACATCACCACGCCGTAAGTTTTTTTGTTGTTGTGTGTGTTGTAATGGATTGTTGCCCAGATGTGAGCTCTCACATCTCAGCTCTGTGTTACTGGCACCAGTCCCTAAAGCAGAGGAAAAGAGGAGCACAGGACATCTGGTAAAGAGTGAGGAAGCTCTCAACGTGTCACATCTCGCACGCTGTGGTCTGTGGCATGCCAATGTGGACCGTGAGCTTTGGAGGAACAGTACCAGACTGGGTAGGAAACGCCAGGCAGAGACACCCACGTGTGACCGCTCTACAGCCCCCTCTATGTTTAGTATTAGATTCTAATCTAAGGATGGAAATTTAGGGGCAAGATGTTGCATCTCAAAGTTTATTCGGTCCAGATACCTTGGAACCACTATGGAATGACAGAAACATAAGCCTTCACAATCCTACCCTCACACAAAACCACGCCCCCTTGACCAGCCTACAAATAAAGTCTTGCCCACAAACCTGCCACCAAATCATGACCAGGTGTGAAGACGCAAAGGAAGAAGCAGTGTGACAGATTAGCTGCAGACTGTCCCTGAACCCCTCACGGTGGGAGGGGGCCTGGGAGACCAGTCAGAAGAGTACAACAGCATCACATGCAAACAGAGGTCTGTCCAAGGGCAGGCTGTCATGACTGAGGTATGTCAGCTGGAGGGTTTTGTCTTCCACATGGATCTCAGTGGAGACGGTGTGCTGACAACTGTTGATGTGTTCTATGAAGATGTGGTCGCACTATGGCAATATGACACAAGTTTATACATTATATATTATACGTATTTAGTATTGCTGACAATATTAACACTGGGTGTACTGGAATGCAAGATAACTGCGTAACACAATCAGAGATGCTCATGTGTTTGGGTCCTTCAATGACAGAACAGCCTTGCTGACCCAGCAGACTCTGTGTCGATGCACTCGCTATAGACTGGCAGCAGGGCACAGCTCCTGTGCCACGCTGTCCAGATTCCTCCCAGCAGACCCAGACGTGAGCATGTGGGCAGCTGTGGCATGCCACATGGGCTGGGTGTCTGGAGGAGGGTTTATTTCACTAAACAGGACATGCAGAGTGTAACGGCGCTCTCATCAGAGAGGCGTGGCATCTGTAGAACCTGGCCGTTTACCGGCTGCCTGTGTGTTAGCGTGCCAGAGCCGTGTGGGCAGCATGTACACACGTATGCAGGGCCCAGCCTGCCTAGGACAGATGACAGACAGTGCCATGCAGAAGCACACGAGAGAGAGAGAGCGAGAGAGAGAGCGAGAGAGAGAGAGAGAGAGAGAGAGAGAGAGAGACGAGGGTGACGAGGGCGACGTTACCTGACAGATAATGTTATCATAGTAAACCACAGGACGCTCATGAGGAGGGCTGGGAGGGCCGTCGCTAACTTTCCTTACATTTGGATGGGAGCCCTCGGCGATGGTGGACAGCGAGAAGTTATCGTTGTGCTGTTCAGAGGGGGGTCGACACTTACTGCTGCTGGAATTCAGGGGAGGGGGGGGGGCGGAGGGAAAAGGGTGGGGGGGAGGGAGAGACGGGAGGAGAAGAGAAAAGGAAGAAAAATGTTAGAGCTTTGGAACTCGTACAGAAACAGGCCCATTATCTGGGTGATATAGCGCTGGTTTCCAATTAGTCAGACTGTAGCTTTGAGATCTTCCCTCTGCAAGACGTTTTTATCTGAGAAGAGCCCTATGGTGAGGGGCTCTCAGATCCGTCTCTCAGTCACACGTGACACATTGCTGCAGGACGTCCTGTGTGAGGCAGCAGCGTGATGCACGTCTGATCCGCTGTGGTGCCGAACCATCTGACTGGCTCTGAGCGTCTCTTGCAGACGGCACGTGGAGCCCCTGGGCACCGTGTCTGTTTACATAGCACTCAGCTAAGCTGCTCTAACTTCCTTATGTGCCGGGCAGATTCTCAGAGCGAAAAACTGTAAACACAGCTTGTGTTCATGGCATACACACACAGATATAGAGGGACACGCACAACAGACAGCGCATACACACACCCTGCTCTCTCTCTCCCTCTCTCTCTCTCCCTCTCTTTGTCTCCCCTGCTCTCTCACTCTATCTCTCCTCATCTCTCTCTCTCTCTGTCTCCCCCTCAAACTCACTCCCTGTCTCTCTTTTTCTCTCTCTCTCTCTCTCTCTCTCACTCCCTCTCTCTCTCTCTCTTTCTGTTTCCCCCTCAATCTCACTCCCTCTCTCTCTTCCACTCTCTCTTCCCTGCTCTCTCTCTCCCTCTCTCTCTCCCTCTCTCTGTCTCCCCAGCTCTCTCTTTCTCTCGTTCCTTTACTGTTTTTTTCTCCACTCCTACATCTTTCACAGTCGCACACCTCTTTTTCCCTACATCTTGCTTTCCCGCATTCCCATTTCTCGTCTGTACATTGTTGTTAAATCCCCCCAACATGTTCCCGTGTCACCTCCTTTGCCCCCTCACCTGCGCCTGCGCAGCCGGCTGTTCTCGGTCTTGAGCAGGTGCAGCTTCTTGCCGAAGAAGACAGTGATCATGAGAAGGAGGAGTACAGTGAGGGCGGCCGTTCCCACAGCGATGCACATCACCTGAAACTCTGTGATGACAGACTCACAGCGCGACCCTTTGTGCCAGATGTAGTCCTGCACATTGCACCTGCGCAGGAATTCAACAAAAAACGTGTTGGACACATTCGAGTTCAAGGCAGGAAGCCATCTTACAACGCTGGCCTAACATCACATCCCAAAGAGGCAGGAAGGCCCCTTATTAGTACACACCTGTCAGATGTTTGGGGTTTGTAGGATGGCATGTAAACAGCATATTATAGAGGTCCAAAAGTCAAAGAAGTAGACTAATCTTGAAAGGCTTTCTTTTTCTCGCAGTCATACTACATGGCAGACAAAGATGAGGGGGTGGTAATGCACAACCACACGTAACCCGGAGGAGGGGCGATGTGTGGTGTGTGTGTGTGTGAGTGTGTGGGTGTGGGTGATGGCTATATTTCACTATGCTCCACACATGCACTCATCTCTGCACACCCAGAGCACCTCAGTTTTGACACAGCACGTCCCTTCACTGCCCTCGCCGCTTGTGCTCTGCCGTCTCCATGGAAACTGTCTCCGATGTTTCACAGGAGAAGCTGAGGACAAGAGCGGCACTCTGCGAAACAATCTCAGCTTGCCTGATTCTCCCTCCCTATCAGCAGGACCATGAACGTGCATTAGCGATGGGTTATTTTGCCTAAAACATGTTTTTTGGGTGTATTTGACAGATCAGCATATGAGAAGATGTTACACAAAGCTCACACTGTCCGTACCGTCACATATTTCAATGACCCTTTTCACTGCCACCCCCTCTCAGATAAATGGAATGGGAACAAATGTTTCATGAATCTGTTCATTTTCAGACGGATCAGTATTGTGTTCACGCATCCTTCAACGATACACTTCAAAATAAGCAGGAAATGCTTGATAGAAAGATAAAAAATTATGAATTTCTCAAACACAGAGGTCTTTTTTCTGTGTCCTTGAGAGCTGTTTCATTCAGATGTTCTCTCTGTAACAGAGGTAAGAGTCTCTTCTGTGTCCCTGAGAGGTGTTTCATTCAGATGTCCTCTCTGTAACAGAGGTAAGAGTCTCTTCTGTGTCCCTGAGAGGTGTTTCATTCAGATGTCCTCTCTGTAACAGAGG
>JABJVR010003730.1:0-15588 GCA_025773905.1 Chitala chitala
CAGACCCAAGGCGGGAATTGAGCCCCAGGCCTGGAGGTGCGCGGCGACAGTGCTAACCACCACACCACCGTGCCGCCTATTTAAAACCCCCTGTGTGTATTTAGCTTCTGGTTCTGGTTCTGAACTGTTCGTTCAGCATTATTCACCTTTCTTTCCCCACATTTAATTTAATTCTGAGACTTCAAGCTTGCACAATAGCGTACACTGCACTGGCGCACATCAGAAACAAACAGAGACGCATGGCCAGTCCCGGGACAGGCAGGTGATCCAGGAAGGTGGACAAAAAAAAAAAAACTGGAGGTCATTGCCCCTATATTGTCTGATGCAGTCAAATATAGAGGCGCCGTTTGGAAAGAGCAGTTGAATCACTGTGCGTAGGAGTGTAGATATCCTGGAGTTTGCCGTGCCTGCATGTGGGACTGACTGCCCCCCTCCCCCCTCCCATCTCCCTTTCTTTTCCCTGCCTGTTCTTCAGATCTCTAACTCTAATCCATCTCCAAACATAAATCTCTAACACGGCATAACCGGTAACTAGTAGAAGAGAAGTAGTTGCATTACTTAAAGAGGGAACTTAAAAGGAATGCCCTCCTTCGTCAGAGGAAAATGACAACTTGCATAAACAGAAGATTGGGCTGAAGACACAGTTTTCCCTGCACTTTTTAAACTGGAATTTTGATGCACCAGTGTAAGAGCCTGCAAATCTATCAGCCACAAAAAATTTAAATGTCATGTAAGCATGCTACTTTTTACACATTTATATGTTCTTAGTAACAATACTATTTGTCATCCCACCTAAGGATATTGCATGAATGTGATAAAGATGTTGAGATGGTGTTTAAGTCAGACAAAAATAATGTAACAAATTTCCAAAAGCATACATTTACAACAAGATTGTATTTCTCGGATGGAAAACAAATGACAGACGGGAAGAGTGTATTAACTCTTCTTATGCTTTTAAATCTGAATCAGTGCACTCTGAAATAAACGAAATATCTACACCTGAATTGAAAGTGTGCAATTAGTGGTAAATTATAGGGCATAAACAATTGATTCTGCAGAGCGGAGGAGTAGGACCAACGTACCTGAAGCATATTACCAAGCTAATTAAAAAAAATCATAAAAAAAAAAAAAAAAAACTAAAAATAAAAAAAGCAATTTTAAAATATTTGGAGCACTATTAAATAGGGCCTGCCAAAGTCAGAAAATTTCTCAAGCAAGGCTGCGCGGCATTTTCGACAACACTGATGACGTTTTTTTTACTAAACGTGAACATAAATTATAATATAAATGCTGCCAGAACGTGTCCAAGAATTTCAACTGCAAAGACCTTTGTACATCTTGTCATTTCAGCACTAACCTTTTTTTATATTAATAATTTACGTGTGTCTCGGCGAAGGCGCGCTAGGGACCGGCTCTCCACTGGCCGCGGCCGCTGGGTGTGATATGATGCTTGGTATTCCATGCAGCAGCCTCCCACGCCCGCAGCCACCCACGCCAGGATCTGCGTCACGCAAGCGCGTGGGAGTCAGACGGCAATGTAGCAAGAGCGGAATATCCCAAATCTAGCAGCAGGGGAGGAGGGGGGAAACCAAAGGTACCCCGGCCTTTTATACTAAACCTGTAAGACGCTCGCGTTCGCGTACACACTTCGAAACACATCTGACAGGAAGCCAGCACGTCTACGTCTGAGTGCACGTCTACTGCTCAGTTGCAAAAGCCCGTTTCGTCTTTTGACGCATTTACCCGTCCAGCGGGATATCTGGAAAAGCGATCCAAGTGTCAAGGCTGCAAGCAACAACTTTTGGCTGAACACCTGAGCGCAGTAACTGAGAAGAGGCAAAAACAAAAATCTAAGGGAGCTTGTAACGTAAAGAGGTACGTGAAATGTTTGTAGCCATCAAGTTAAGCAGGACTGTAGTGCAAAACGTGCATTAAGTGGTACTGTTAACTGTAGATGCAGACAGCACTCTTCGTTACCCATGTGCCTGCTTCTTCTCAAGGAGACTGGAGTCCTGCCCATCCTGGCAGGACGAGCGGACTGATTGCAGTTCCGTGTGGGTGACTCCCGGTAATATCCAGCATGCAGGAACCGCGCTGGTGGGCGTCCAGTGGCAGCGGCGCAAAAATGGCATTAAACCAGAATCGTATTTCTCCTTAATTTCTCCGGTTCGCTTAATCGCTCTTTAATAAGTAAGTTATCAAGCGATCCTAAGTTAAGGGCCGGGTGAGATGTCAGTTGCGTTGCGCGGTAACTTTGACAAGGGATGGAGAGGTTTCCGATTGCGCGTTTCGTCTCATTAAAGAGGTGCCTCTAAACTTTCTAGGTCGTGCGTGAACGGTTGAAGTTAGTGAATGAGCCCAGATGGTGTTCAGGTCCAGCCTTCATAGGGACGTAATATGCAACAGTGCGTGTGCTTTAACAATAAACGTGTGCACATATACAGTATATCTCATATGTGCGTTATGTTTTATATATATATATATATATATATAGCACGTACAGAGTTCTCAGTTAAGGACATTGCTCGTGTCATGTGCCTAGTTTTGCGGTACATTTTTGGTTGGGGTTTTTTTAAGGTACATGTCGTGTTTTAAGTTTAATATGTGGGTATTCATATCCGATGTATGCTTTCATTTGTTTGTTTTTTTTTTTATTTACTCATTGAACAAAACTCAGAGTTAATGCAGTTTATTTAACATGCATATATTTGATAACTCTTTGCATTACTTTTATAATAACTCTGTTTTTTAACGTAGCATTACAGTTGAGCTTAACACCTGTTATGAAACTTTTTTTTTTTTTTCATGCATTAAAATCTTGGGACTCTGTTAGAACCGTTTAACTGAATTCTCTGATTTTTTTTTTTCTTTGTAGATTCTAAAGTTATATTAGTCTATATGTAGCAACTAAACATGCAGACCGGCGATTTATGTATTTGTTTATTTTGTCATCTTAAATAAATAAACAAACAGTTTAAGGTAGAACAGAAAAAAATAATTGTGTCACTGGGATGCGTAATGTAACTGCGCGGCCTGTCCCAGTTCCTGCTCAAGTATGAATGACGCTTAGCCCAGGTGTTAGCAGTCATCCAACGAGTCTATTGAGGCATAATGTCAGTCAGTCATCTTATAAACTATAACTGAACTTCATTTTAAGTACTGTTGGCTAGAGAAGTACCGACAAGCAGCTTGGGATCACTCGACGTCGTCTCTAAGCTACTCTATTGGTCTAGTAGATGCCAGTACAAATTAAAATACATAAATGCTTTACTTCCAGGACAGAGTAAAGTTCATGTTGTCCTGTTACATTAAAAATTACTTGGTAGGCATATACTCCACTAAATAGAATTATTATTATTATTATTGTTGTTGTTGTTGGTATTGATGTTATTCCATCTGACGTTCACATGTTTTAGGGAGTAATTATAGAGAATTATTTTGAACAGGAAATATTATCTCCCTGTTGGACATCAGTGTGTCAGATGTTTTGTATATGCTGCCTGTTAGGTCTTCTGCGTTGTCTCTGCAACATACAAAGTTAACCCCAGTAAATGGTATTGTTTTCTGTTGTTGCATGTAAACCAAAGGATTAGTGGCAGACCTTTTGTCTATAGCTCTATAAGAATGCACTGTAGGTTGGATCTCATCTTGGTGTCAGTACTACCTGTAGAAATTTTACCACCTTGATATTAGGAGCAGAGTCTAGGGCTTGAACCTGTGTCATTTTAATGAAGGCTGCGAATGATGTACGTTGTGTGTAAACAGTAAACAGGATGTAAAAGAACAATGCACAGGTTAATTGTAGAACATTTTGGTGTGTTAAATTCCCCACCTACCTTGTTACCCTGCTCCCACCTCAGCAAGGCTCAGAACAGCTGCGGCATAAACAAGTGCTGGCTGTGCCACAAAGGCCCGCCCACTGGCCACGCCCACACACAGTGTGTGCTGCAGAGCTGGGCGTGGCGTGTCCATCTTCACACGGTCTTTACAGGCTGGCCCTTGTTCAACGTCCACGTGTTTCACGCCATCCGCGCTCGTACGCTGCATTTTTTTTTTTCTCTCTCTCTGTTAATTTCATTTATATCATTTGCTTTAAAGTGCCTGGTTATCAGAATATATGAATTTGTGTATGTGAACTGTACAGGTGCATGTCAACATTTCAACAGAGCACAAAACAAGCAGTTAATGGTTATATGATAATATCAAACAGTACATTAAAGAAAGAAAGAATGAAATCTCATGAAAGGCAAAGCTACATAAGAGACGTAGGGCTTCTGTAAATTAACTTAACCATATTAATTTATTCATTTGTGAATGTATCAGATTAAATATGTTTTCTGGCTATAATTTTAACAGATTTGTGGGTGTATATATGTTTCAAATCCGGCTTTGATAGTTCTTAATCTTTACGTGACGTCTGTCTCTGCAGTAATATAATACCCCTTTATCTGTTTATACAACTGGATGTTTTACAGAGGCAACGTAAGTTAAGTATGTTGCCTAAAGGTATATCTTGAGTGGCACTCCAGGGACCTGAGTGAGCATCTCTTTGTCAATAATCCACCTGCTGGCTTTCAGGCAGGTATGGCAGCGGCTTTGCCCAGGACCCTCGGGGAGCTGCAGCTCTATCGCATCCTTCAGAGGGCCAACCTGCTGTGCTACTACGAAACGTTCATCCAGCAGGGCGGCGACGATGTGCAGCAGCTGTGCGAGGCCGGCGAGGACGAGTTCCTGGAGATCATGGCGCTGGTGGGCATGGCTAGCAAGCCGCTGCACGTGCGGCGACTGCAGAAGGCGCTGCGCGACTGGGTCACCAACCCGGCGCTGTTCAGCCAGCCACGGGCCACGCCGGCGTGCAGCATCCCTGTGTACAAGCTGTTGGAGAGGGCAGCAGGTGATCCCGAAGCAGCCCCGGATGCAGAGTTGGCGCCTGCTTCGCCTCGCCTCTGGATTGGCCGCAGTGCAGACAGTGAGGCCAGCCTTTCCCCGGCTGAGCCAGGTACGCCCGCATCCCCTCTGGAAGCCCTGGACGCTGCTGCGGTGCGTTCCGTGGTAGAGTGCGTGACCCGCATAGCCCAGACTCTGCCAAAGGTCGATCCCGTTGAGGTCAAGGACCTTCTGAAGGCCAACAAGAAACTGGGGAAAACCATTAGCCACATCTTTGATATGAGCAACGAGGACCCTCACAGGGAGGAGGAGATTCGGAAGTACAGCGCCATCTACGGGCGCTTTGACTCCAAGAGGAGGGATGGCAAGCAACTGACGCTACACGAGGTGAGCGAATGCATATCTCTGGATGCGTGCCTGCACACTTGTGTGCATGTGTATTTGCACATGCGTGTGTTTGCAGGCAGAGGTTTGTGTAAAGTTGTGCACCTACATATAAGATAACAATTCTCCATTGGTTAAGAAAGCCTGACGCTCTACTTGGTGCAAATCCACAGGAGCCACTGTGTGGCATTTTCTCACAGCGCGTCTTGCAGCACAGCTAGACAAAGCATCTGTGTTCCTTCCTAGCAGTAAGAAGTGAGGTGCTTGTCTGCAGGGAACTGGAGGAAGCTTGTAGTCTTTGACAGAAACACAGATATTGTGCTGTCGCAGTTATGGTAGTGCAGACCAGTGCGGTTATTTCATGTCCCATGTGTGACTTTCTGACCACTGCAGCTGACGGTGAATGAGGCCGCTGCGCAGCTGTGCATGAGGAACATGGCGCTTCTGACCCGCAGGGATGAGTTGTTCGGGCTCGCCCGCCAGGTCTCCCGTGAGGTCACCTACAAGTACACCTACCAGAACAGCAGGTGAGTGCCATCACCAATGGCGTCACTAGACCACCTGTGTCACCTGAGAAGGCAGCAGGGTGCGTCCCACTGCCATAATCACCACATGCAAAATCATTAGAGAAATATGTGGTATAAATTGGAGTTTATTTTTATGAGCTAATTTCTCGCAGATGTTATGCAAATGCGCAATTGCATAAAAACTGATTGAAATCATACCGAGTTATTTACTTGGATGGCAAATCAAACAGTAAGATAATTTACTTTAATGCACGTTTACATTAAGTTGCTCGGTTTGTGTTTGTCCATAATTTTCAGATTCTCTTGTCACCCTGTTTGCAGATCTCAGTGTGGAGACAGAGATGATCTCTCACCCAAGAGGATAAAAACTGAGGTTCGTTCATCTAATTCTTCTCTTTAGCTAAAAGTAAAGTGTTGAAGCGATAAAATTTGGTTGTCTGAGATAATGATGCAACCTCATGTTCAGCCTTATCAACTAAAAAGCTTTCAGGATGTGCACATTTCTGCTTTAGGCAAGTAGTGCTTTCAGCCACTTGCTGTGTTATTCAGATACAGCAATTCTGCAAATGTTAAAACGGCAAATTTCTGAAATGTTCAGTGAAGGTAACTGGACTGTAGAAATGCATTACTGTAGAAGCATGAGGTTTGTGGTTAATTGCATGATTGTTTCAGCTTGCATGTTTTAGGCATTTGTACACTTAAATGGAGCAGCAACGTTAAACACATTTCTGAAAGATAGTACAAGGTTTCCCCTGGCAGCCTGTGGGTTCCGAGTCTGTTTCCATAAACACTCTGCTGCCATAGACTTGCAGTGATCCATGCTACAAGAAAACACAGAAACGCAGAAATTGTTGCAGGAGCCCAAACCAAGATGATGGTATGAGCAGTGGCCTCAATCTTAAGAAGGGGGGGGGGGGTTTCCTCTTAGCTAGCGGTGTGGGCAGAGTGGGGGTGGAGTGTGTCACTGTGTGGAGGAAGACTTATGACCCTTCTGTAAGATAAAGTTAATGAGATGAAGAGCGCTTTGGTCTTTGCCCCCCCCCACACCCCCCACCAGGACAAGCCGCTGATGGCACGCCTACGTGCCCGCCTTTGATCATCCAGCACGTTTGAGCAGAAGGCATGTTTGCTCCATAATCGGCAGCACAGGGAATTGAACTGCTCCGTCCGAATACACCCTCCTCCTCCTCCTTCCCTTGCTGGTGTAAATGAGATCTCCTTGTCTACCATATTTCTGGCTGAAGGTCTGCCCATCTTTCGTTCGCCTAGCATTTTGGGTAATTTCCAGTCATCCATTTCTTGCTTGTTTCTGGAGCCGCCAGCATCCCATAAGCCCTCTTCTGTTGGTTCAGATTTTTCAAAAGGATTTTCGTGTCACCTGTCAGTTTCTACCATGTCCGTCACGTGTACCGGACCGAGAGGACAACCCAAATTAGACTAACATTTTTGTAAGCTGCCAGTAAGCAAGCTACCAGTAAGCTCAAAATGCCCCCCCAAACCCCCCCTCCTACCTGGCTTTTTGTTTGACTGTGTGTGTTAAGTGGCATGGATTTTTACTTTCTCAGATCACCCACTTCCCATTAATTGAAAGTCTTGCACAGATAAAATCTCATTTGAATTTTGCCTACACTGAGCAGGCAACAAATTTTCTGATGACATTTTTCTTAAAATGGGTTTTGTATAAATTTTGGAGATGGTCTGATCACACTGGCATTTAGACTGTTACGTTTTAAAATACACCTGACATACTAGATTGGTTTTTACTGATGCTGTAAGACTTGTTTTTTTTTCTGTGATTTCCAGGTATAGGTTTTGTTTATGTTTCTGCAGTTATGACTGTTGTCTGTACAGCCTTATAGGGTGAGTTTGATAGTGCCCCCCCCCCACCTGATATACATAACATAAAAACTTTGCTGCTGGCCCACACTGAAGAAGGAGAGCCCAGATGAAATCATTTGCCTGCCCACTCCTGGTCTTGAGGTGCTTATGACATCAGCAAGTGGGTGCTGCTGGAATCACCCACACCCATGTAACCATGCTGTTGCCAGAAGTACAGTATAATGAGCGTGTGTCATATGGGCCCATGACAACGCATACGCACACATACGCCTAATTTTTTTCAAATGATGTTCTGTCTAGGCGGAACCAGGTGGGGACGAAATTGTGCTCTGACTTCAGCATGTGATGTGTCACCACATTTGCATCTTCGAATGTGTTTTATTTCAGCAGGACCTGGCCTTACTTATTCTGATGCTCCTGCAAGGCCTGAAGTAGCTATAGGTTCTGCCGCTGAGAAGCAGGATCTGTCAAAATAACAAGGGAAGGAAGAATACTTAAGCTATAAATGCAGTTGCGTAGAAGAGAGAACACATACCTCTTCATAATGCTTTTAAATAACCCTCCCGTCCCCCCTTCACCTTGTGTTTTTCCTTATTTGTTTGTGTTTTGGTTTTTCTCTCAGGAGGCTGTGTCCGAGCTCCTTGAAGCAGAGCCACACACGTGCACTCAGCAAGAGCCACTGAAGGAGCACTTGGCAGCCAGCATGCTCGGGGAGGTCGATACAGCTGGACAGAGCCTTCTGCCCCCCATGGCTGCTGCCTGCCTGCCCTCCCCTCTCACCCAGGTGTGTCTCTGCATTAACTCGGCTAAATGCTTTGAGCTAGGTATTGTATGATATTTGTATAGAGTGACTCCTTGGGCGCCATGACTGAACATTCAACAAACGTTCAGTTTATGTTTTTGACCGGCCAAACAGTCATTTTCCCAAAAATGTGACAGTGCTGTAATCATCATACACTCTTTGGAGTTTGTCAGTTTGGACCCCAAAAATGGAGGCTCCAGAAGATTTCAAAAACATATAGTCTTCTGGAAGCTTCCAAGTAGTCCCTCATAAAACCTGACATTTTCAGTTAGTTATTTTCATAATGCTGATGTTTCTATCCATAGATTGTAATACCTTGTTTCCCTCCTTGACTGTTAATGATAAAAGTGTGGCAGTCTGCTTTAAATTAAGAACCATCCCTCTTCTCCCTAGAATTGAAGGAATTGCATACTTTCTCACTGGGAAAAGATCGATAATTTTTCTCTTAAAGTTTCGAAATTTAGTTTGTGTGTGTGTGTATGTGACTCAGACTCAGATCGAACGACTGCTGACCAAGCAGATGGAGATCCTGCACAATGCATCAGCCCATGGAAGGGTCCAGGGACTTAGCTGGATGTTCCCTGCAGGGCACCCAAAACAGCACCGTCAGAAGCACAGCCCCAACGGGCTCTCCAGCAACAAGACTGAACAAGAAGGTATACTCCTGCTGCTCATCTTAAGATCAGACATCAGGCTGTATTGTGGCTAAAGGAAAGGACTCTTGTTGGGCATTTGAGCTGGTGAACTAACCTAGACTGTTACATTGAAATGTGTACATAATTTATTTATTTATTTATTTTTTTTTTTACACATTTTGGACGGTTTCGTTTACAGAACACAGCAGCAATATCTCTCAACCACAATTCCAGAAGAAACAGTTTTTAAGCACATCTCAGTTGCGACACCCCCTGCAAAACTGTGATGAACAGCATAATTCTGCTCAGTCTAGGTCAGAGAATATGGTGTCGCTGCCAGGGTAACGACATTCTTGTACTCAGAAGTTTGTGTTTACAAAATGGCTTACACAGTGTGTTCACTGTAAATTTAATATAAGGAAGAAATCCAAAATCAACCATGTGGGTACAAGCACATGATTATGAATAATCTCTATAGCAACCATTATAGTCGTCTGGCCCGCAGAGTCCCTTCGTATTTGCTCCCCGATGTTGGTTTTTAGGAATTTATTGTGAAGGTGAATTTGACTAAAATGTCTGTGAAATGTTATCTGGAGACCTCAAGTGGATTTTACGATTTGAAATGTAATCAGTGAATTTTTTTAAGTGGCCCTTTTGACACATTGTGCCATAAGTATTTCAATGTCTCCATAAGTAAGAGACACCTGTGATGACGTTGGTTGCATGACATTGGTCATGTTTATCAGGTCATGCAAATTTTGTGCTACATCTTCTGTGCCCCATCTTACTCTGTAGACCTTGTGCAGTCACCTTTTCTATTGATTTAATTTGAGATAATGGTCAGCTGTGTTATTTGTGCATGCTAATGATGAGGAAGATCAATTTCAGGCACTGATCAAACAGCTGATAATTTCATAGTTAAACAAGTCCAGAATTGATTTAGACCCTTTTACAGCTGGTGAGCAGTTACTGTCATTTACTAGCAGATAACAATAAGTTTAACATTTTAACATAGTGGTATGGAAACCCTACCAGATGCAGCTAGTCTGACGCTCTGACTGACTGTGCTAATGCTACATTTAGCTTATGTTCAGTGCTCTTCCTGACAGCAGACCAGCCTTCGGTCCTGCGAGCGTCTGGACCGAGGCGGAGCATAGCTGAGGGGGTACTGCCTCTTGGAAGGCAGCTGGCCAGCGAGCTGAAGAAACGTCATTCCATCTGTGGAGGCCGACCCCTGGCCACAGGTGGTCACTCGGCACCCGCTTCCATACTGCACTTCTTCCATACCAGGCCCATCTGCCTGACATGTCATTTATCAGAATGGTTCTGTCTTTTGTTTATAATCGTATACGTTTTAAAATGCGTCAGAAGATATAATCCTATATAACCTGTTGCTGTCTGATACTTAGTCACATCTCACTTAACCGCAATCCTATATACTGACAGTCTTGTATTTAAGTAAAGGACACCATTTAGTCACGAGAACTAAAGTGATGTTCATCTCCCTTGCTGATTCCAGAGAACGGGTCCAGGATGAATTCCCAGAAAGGAGTGCTTAACCTGAGTGACAAGAAGACCATCAAGTTGGAGCCAGAGGAATCCACTTAGCCCCTATGGCTGTCCACACCATCATGGTTCTGTCCCAAATACATCTGCCGTGTCTGCTTGGTTTTCACAAAGCGAGCGTGACCACAGCAAAGCCTTAAAAACCAGTGTGGCCTCAGAAAACTTTTGTTGTCCTTCGTATTGCCAAAGCACTGACATCCGTTTGTGTGCATCTGGCGAGAGTCTGGGAGTCTGCATCTTCAGCGACTTACCAAGTTCTGCTCTCTCTGATGGTCTCTGGCATCACAGTATGGAACACCACTTTTTTGCGTATTTGCTGTTTCTCACCAAAAACGATGTGCAAATAGTTGTTTAAAAGGACTGTGTAATGAAAAATTTAGCCCTAAGCAATTTGGGGAAGAATAAGGTTTTCAAATGTGTGTATGTGGGTTTCTGTCTCACGTGCTATTAAGTTCCGTTAAGTTCAAAAAACTTATTGTCAAAGTCTTTGTGTTGGCAAGGAAAAGCAACCATTTGCACAAAAACTCTTAACGAACAGTTTCCCAGCTGCAGCTACAGCAAGATCTCAGCTGGGTGAGATCAACACAGTTCACAATATCTTCTCTGGTTGTTTTTTAATTCTCTTCAGGTGCATACGATTCATTTCAGGTGTCAGTTTACCTTTTAAGAAACAACTTGTGAGCTAAGAATTATTTTCAGACAAAATATTGTACATAGCAAGCAATGCCAATATGCATAACATGACTTAAAGTACAGGGTTTAATTGTAGGTATTTAAATGCACTGGTCCCAGTATGGCGTTCATGTTAGCAAAGCAATACTAAATAGCTGTAGTTATAGAGAAAGTCAATGAAGGTGTCTTGGTGTTCCACCACCAGAACTGTTCTGTGTATGAAATATGTGCTGAGTAGTCATGGTTCTACTTCTGACAAATACTCAAGACTAGTCGTGACCAATGTAGAGCTGTTTTGACTCTATTCTTTGTTTTGTGCGGTTGTAATTAACATAAAATGTATTTGTTCGTTGTGTTTACAGTAAGTAGGTTTGTCCCTGATGTACATAACCTTTTTGGTTCCCTTAAGTGTTAGTTAAGGATTGTGAATGTGTTTAGAAGGAATATATGAGATATAGCATTTTTCCTTGCCTACAAGGTTATAGGACCAAGCTCAACATTACTTTGTTTCTTCAGTGGCATTTAGTGACCAGTATCTCACCTTACAAATGCTGAGAAAGTCTGTTTGAAATTACACATTATGGTTGATACCGTTTCTCTTTCCAGGTAAGTACATAAAACAGTATCTGGAAAGAGGAAAGGTATTTTTTCAGTATTCAATTTCTAACATGATATGAGTAAAGAATTAATCAGAAACTTTGTATTTTAACAAGCAGAATGTTTTTATAGTACAAGTATGAGCTCATGGTGATATTTTGTGAAATAAGTTAATTTTTACTTATTTTCAGCAAATGAAATGAAGAACATTTCATGATTTAAAAAAAATATACGATCAAATAGATTTTGGCAGGAGTGTTCCACAAGCTATAAACATAAAACGTTAAGAGGTGCAGAAATTTACCTGCAGAAATATAACAAAAGTAAAGTTTCAATTCCAGCATAAAACTGACTTTGAGAAAAAATAAATAAATAAATAAATAAATATTGCGTTTATGACTCCAAACGTGGCAAAAATTAAGCTATGTAACCTTAACTTTATATTAAGTAGAGCTGAATTAGCAGTGGATATTTATTATTTATATGAGTACAACCTAAAACTATAAACTACCATCCAAGGCTATGGAATCGGTAGCCTAGGCTCAGAAGTTGAATGTTATTTTGGGGGTTGACTTATTTGGAAAATATAGGCCTAAACTTATATTACATCTCCGATTTTTGGGGGTCGACTTATAAACCTGATTGAGTTATACACCGGCATATATGCTACATTTGGTTGGTACTTTTTTAATAACTGAGCCCGGTAACCCAACGATTGCATCTGACTCCACAGTCCTGCTTGCATCAAATGTGATTTAGCTGTACATCATGGTATAATGGACACAATGTCCTGTTACTACTTGTTTAATTTTGTTTTAATGGCCACTTCTCAATCTTCTGCTGATCTTTATCATTTGTTCAAACTCATCCTGAATTGTGAAATTTTGTATCCAGCGTCCATACGTTACCCTGAGAATATGTGCGCTACAGCTGTTGTGGATAAATGAAACATTCCGTTATGCTTAGTTCTGAACTTATTTTGTAAACACTAATATATTTAATTTGTTATACAGCACATAAACATTAAACTCTATTTTTTTGAGATTTGATGGTGTCCTGAATCCTTGATCTGTTCAAATTTTGAACATTAACTGTTGCTAAACTTCAGATGTGGAGAAAAGGCGGTATGGCTGTAAAAAAAAAAAAAGAAAAAAACTTGGTTTCACTCTTACATACTAACTTTTTAAGTAATAGCTCCATTCGAGTGACAGGATTTTTCTTGTGGTTTTATGTCATGTAAATTGTAAGTTACCAGTTTTTGGAGAAGAAAAACATTCACGTCACTGCATCTGCATTGCTTTGAATAGTCATGTATGGTTAGGTCAACCCTTATGTTCCACCGGTTCACTCATGTAGATTAATGACAAACACAGCTAAGACAGAGAGAGAAAATTTACATGACTGGAAATTCTGTGCAAGCCTAATGACGTGCGCATTACTGAACAATGGCGACACGCTTGGTTGCAACCAACATCTTTCACCATGAAGACGTCAGAAAGGCGTAGACAAACGTGCTGTGGGTAGTAAGTTAAAGTTAAACTCAGGTTGGTCACTGAAGTTAAAGGATGGTTATGTTGATCCTTGTCCGATCAGGTGAAAAAAATGGTATGTTTTTTAGAAATTGAAGTATGTGATTTATGTTTTGTTGATGAAAACCTGTCAATGTTTAGTAAAAACGTAAGGGTTACAGAATACACACACACACACCAGCCATTTCATTATGACCACTAACAGGTGAAGAGAATAATATTGATTATCTTGTGACAATGGCACCTGGAAGTGGGTGGGATATATTAGCCACAAGTGGACATTTTGTCCCTGAAGTTGATGTGCTGGAAACAGAAAAATGTGTACATGTAAGGATTTGAGCGATTTTGACAAGGGCCAAATTGTGATGGCTAGATGACTGGGTCAGGACAACAGAGCAACTCCGAAACTGCAGCTCTTGTGGGATGTTCCTGGGCTGCAGTGGTCAGGACCTACCAAAAGTGGTCCAAGGAAGGAAACCTAGTGAACCGGCGACAGGGTCATGGGCAGCCAAGGCTCATTAATGCACATGGGGAACAAAGGCTGGCCCACGTTGCCTGATCCAAAAGAAGAGCTACTGTAGCTGAAATTGCTGAAAAGTTAATGCTGACAGAATACACAGCGCGCTTGTTTGTTGAGTATGGGGCTGCGTAGCCACAAAGTGCTCAGGGTGCCCAAGCTGACCTGTGTCCAAAAGCGGCTATAATAGGAACTGGACCATGGATCAATGGAAGATGGTGTGTGTGCACTGCTTACCTGGGGAAGAGATGGCACCAGGATGCACTATAGGAAGAAGTCAAGGCTCTCTTGGCAAATGATTGTAATATTATGGTTGTATATATATAACAGCAGAGAATGTGTGTATAGCACATTCCTTTTTATTGTTTCATTGTCATATATATGAAACAACTGTGAGTACAGATGATGTTTTACTTGAATTTAACTCATGACAAGCACAGTCAAAAGAGAAAATTTAAACAACGCAAATCTGTATCCATTAGGTAATATAAAATGCCTGTCATACACACTGAATACGTTTCCAGTCACAAATGAGAGCAAGTGATCACAGCCCACAGGGAAAACCCATCAGCCCCGAATTAAGTCTCGTCTCCCCTGCTTTCTGGGCTGATGCCCTGGTTGGATTACCCTCGCGACATCGCCCTTAATTTGCTTGTGCATCATATTTACACATTATGAAACCGCGTGACGACTCTCTCTTACGCACTTTTTCATTTTTTGCTGCCCTTGGCGCACCCCTGCCTTTGTACTCACGCACGAAAAGCTTTCAGAATTTAACAATCCTGACATGCACCCCACCGAACGCCCACGGCGCCTCGCAGCCCACGCCCTGCCAGCAGATAGGTCGCCATAGCCAATTCGAGCGTGGGCTGTGCCAGAGGCGGTGGAAGGGAACGAGCCGCTGAGCCGGGCACGTCATCGACGTGTGAAACGGAGAAAGGGCTTCCAATGTGTTAAATCACCAGCCGTAACACACACACACAGCGCTCTTTGCATTTCTCCTAATTGCTAATGATGACGATTCCTCTTACACATTTACAGTTTTCTTCGTGTTGTTAGCACCAACTCTTGGTATAAATGTATTGTTCAGGTTCCAAAATGTGTGTTTTCTTTTTGAGGTCTTTCACAAACGCTTATTATAATGGATATCGGTGATATGTGAATTCTAGGAATGTAGCCTACTGTAAATATTTATATGCTGCTAAAACATTTAAATTTTACCCAGTGTATGGTTGATATAACAGTCGCAGTGTTGCGACGTTTTTCCAATACATTTTATGGTCTACATCAATTCATGTTTGTAAAGTGCTTTTGGTTTCAAATTTTGAACTGAATTAAATTTTACTTTGTGAAAATGAATATAGGTTAATTTACTTTGTGAAAAGGAATAACACCGTGAACATGATACTTCTGAGAACGATAAAGAAATCGAGGCCCTGCTATGTATTTTCCCAAACAACCTGTTATCTCAGTTTTAATTTTTAGCTGATCATTTAAGTGTGGTTACAATTAAACGGCTCATATTGCATTGCGGCGGCACGGTGGCGTGGTGGTTAGCACCTCCAGGCCTGGGGTTCAATTCCCACCTTGGGTCTGTGTGCGTGGAGTTTGCATGTTCTCCCTGTGCTTGGTG
>JABJVR010003731.1:0-15587 GCA_025773905.1 Chitala chitala
CAGACTATAACCTGTGTTCCCTGTTTGGTATTTTGCTTGGCTATCCAGCTGTGTACTGGTTTGACACGAACCGTAGCGTTGAAAACTGCCTGGGCATGGCACCCCTACAGGTGACGCGCGTGTTCGCTTGCTGGGAGGCCGTAACCGGGGACAGACAGTGCTGCCTCTATTCCTTCAGCATCCCAGAGGTGCTTCAGTCAGAGACACACGCTGCTTTGGGTACCTGGACCCACATACTGCGGACGCAGTTCAGCCGCCAGGCAGCCTTATCTAGGCTCTGCATTTCTACAGAAACCGTCCGCTTGCCTTGCGTGGTGCTCTGACGATCAGAGTTGCAAATGTGAGTATAGCATGTGCTATTTGGAAGCAGCTTAGTACTTAAAATCAAACAATTTGCATTTTCCCCATGGTAGCAAGATGCAAGAAATAAGATTAAGTTAGGTTTTAATTTGTTGAATCACAATTCAAAAGCAGCATCTGATTTTCATTAGTTGATGTTCATTAAATCATTGTTTAATATCACTTTTATCAGTTTCAAGTTATTTCAGTGACCATTGTGTGTTCTTTCTTTCTCTACTGGAAGAGTACCAAAAATTTTGTCCATATATATATGTTTTCTGGATGCCCTAATCATGCAAGGGCTTTTTTCACTGTTGGCAGGCTTACCTGAAGGAGTGGAATCAAGTGGAATCAAGTACTGAAGACAAAATCAAGTCATAAAGCATCATAATGAAAATGTTACTTATCAACAAAAACAGGCAGTTATTTGTGAGCAGGTAGCCGCTTCAACATGAGGTAACCATTGTTATATTAGGAAAAATATATATTTAAAAGCATAAACGCATACCTAGTTAGCTACACAGCTGCAAAACAACAGGATGTAGTAGAGTAAGAACTGCTATGGTAGAAATCCCCTGGTTGTCAGGGCAAGAGTCTGATTAGTCCCCCATGTGAGAGACTCAGGTGTTTACCTCAGTGGGATGGTCTTATTGTCTGGTAACTCTGCAGGCAATGAGGCCCTTGGGTTGAATCTGGGGAGAGTTGTTCATTTAAACACTTGTATATCTTTATGTTCAGCCATAACTGCCTTGGGGTGTCGGTGACAGGAGTTGAAACCACCTTGGTTAGTAGCTCTGTAAACATGTCTTTAAGTCTAACATTATTGATTTTTATAGTCAGGTATTTTTGACGTGGTGGGTTTTATGTTTACATGAATCACCTGATGTACGTTGGAAATAGTTTTGCTGAAAGGTTTTTATTTTGCAGTATTTTCATATGAGATTAATAACCATGACTTCTTTTGCTGACGCTATGTTTACAAGTGGAATAAAGTGAATAAATTATGGCAATGACAGAGTCATTTTATATAATAGACTTGTGACAAGGTACTTATCGCATTCCTAGCATCAGTGCGTTATTTGGCAGGTGTGGGGACTGCATTGTAAATTACTCGAAACTGACCATTTACACTTGGCGGCCCAGAACCCTTTGGAGAGACGAATATGTTTGTTGATTTTTCCATCACTTTCATCACTGTCTGAATCACATTTGACCGTTTGGATAAATGTAGTTAATATAGTGCTACCACATATACTGTAGTTAGGCTGTTTATTTTTCAAGTTCATATGGGCTACAACCTGAATATACACAGAAAAAATATATGGATTATTGTTATTAGTAGATGTAAATTTGACTTTAACACATAGTGAAACTTGGAGCTTATGGCTCTGTCCTTCAGCCTGCAAGTTCCATAACTAATCATGGCTTTTATTACACTAGTTCATGATCTGTTGTGTCACAATGCTGTTTTTAGGCCATCTAATTATAGAGAATGTTATGTTAGACTTGTAGATGTCTCTCCACGTCTTTCTATTGACTAGAATCCTTTACAATGTTTTGGAGACTATAACCATTCTAGAATTTTAGAATTCTAGGTTTTTAGATTGCCAGCAATTCCTGTAACTACAGTCGCATTTGACTGACAGTGTGATTCTGCGCCCATTTACAGTAGGTACATTCAAAGTTCACATGCATAGGGAGTAGTAAGGAAGAAGTAAGATTTACTCTGCATTTGATGATTACCGTGTTCTTAATAATTTTGCAAAAGCGTATTACTAAGGGTTAAGACCCTTATGTTGATTTCCATATTTCAGCTTTATTTTATCATTTACTGCTGAGTCATTGTCTTTAATATTGTGTATTACAGTCGTTTTGCAAGCTTTTGAAAAATGTTAATCATACAGGTGCTGGCTTCTTAACTTATCAAGTGTTCTGTTGTTACCAATGAAAGTTTTGGCTATTTTTAACTCCATTAATTATGAACATCTAAGGCATTTAACCGCGTACTTGCAAGACTGTGTTGTGATTTTCTAATAATTTTTCTCACTTGCCTGTGACAAGTCCATCTAATGCAGCCAATGGTATGAGATGTCACCATAAAGCTGAACTGAAGTTCCAACCTATGAAACTTACGCCTGCTGTGCTGTAAACAAAATGCAGAAATCAGGCTAGAAATGGTTTGATTTATTGGGCACCTTACAAACACTTTTCTTTAGACATCTTGCAATGTAATTGTAATGTATGACTATTTTGCGGGTTGGTATGGCTTAGTATTGCCTTAGTATTTTAACATCTCTTTCTCTCCTGGGTTAAAGTTGGCCAACTTTCACTGTATAGCATGCTGGAAGTGGTGAATGAATGAACATTACACGTGTTGTGCTTTTCAAAACATCCAAAGCACTTTGCAGTGGAATATGGCCTCCCATGCAGCAGCACCACCAGTGTGCAGCTTCCACCTGGATTATGCCCCAGCGGTCAGAAAGCTCACCACACGTCAGCTATTGGTGGGGAGGAGAAAGTGATACAACCACTTCACACATGGGGGTTATTAAGAGGCTGTGATTGATAAATCAAAAAGCTAGGAAAAGCTAGCCAGAAAAAAAAATCAGAAAGCTAGCCAGGACGCTGATGAGCACTCCTGCCCTTTACGAAAAACACCCAGGGATCTTTAATCATTACTGAAATGAAGATCCCGACTTTAGATCTCATCCAAAGGCCAGTGCCTCTTTTCACAGTACAGTGTCCCCATCGCTATACTGGTGCATTAGGACCCACACAGACAGTAGGGTGAGCACCCCCTGCTGGTCCCATCAAGAGCACTTCCAGCAGCAACCATAGCTTTCCCAGGTGGTTTCCCATCCAAGTACTTACCAGGCTTAACCATGCTTAGCTTTCATGGGCTATCACACATATGAGTATAGGGGTATACAGTTACCGTTATTGCATCTCTTTTCTTACCCTAGTGTGTTTAGAGTGTACTGAGCCTCTTCCCTGTGTGTTACCTTTCACCTCATTAGCATGAGGATTAACAGTCATTTCTAATTTGTTGGAAATTACACACAATGGAGGTCTTCTTGCGCATCTTAGAACTACCCAGACATTGAACACTTACAAAAGAAGTCTGAACACGTTTTTTTTAAGGAAGCCTTTTACAGTTATGTGTCATTTGTAACAAGAAATAGCAAGAGGACCCCTTTAATTCTCTTTCATTTTATCATTGTTACATTATTATTTTCTTATTAGTTTTATTTGCTTGTGTGTAGCACTTGTGATATTTTGAGAAGTGTCATCATATAATTTATTATTGTTATTTCTCTGTTGCCATGGAGATTTTGAAATGTTGCTGCTTGTCTGTGTCAGTGTGATAATTGTAATGATTTGCTATGGACGTGTTTTCCCACATAAGGTCATGCCCTTTTGTACATTTAAAAACACAACTGGAATGTCAGTTCTTTGTCAAAATAAGGGGAACTGTTTTGTTACTGGTAGGATTTGCTTCCCATGTTGTGGACTGTCCCAAAGTTAGTAATTTTTTGGTGTTTTTTTTTTTGACACAATAACTGCAGTCATTTTATTTGAAGCTGCTGTGAACAGCCTTCCATTATCAGATTTCTTTAAATTTAAGGAAATCTTTTATTTTTTGCCATAGACATATTCAAAATTTCACTGTGTTATTTTCAGACATTCTAATGAATTGTCATATTGTTTATAATGAGTGTTTTTCGTGACCTCTTAATTAAACGGATGTGGACATAATTAATTTAATTCTCAGTTTTATTCTTGTTCTCCAGTAAATATTATTCAAGGATACTTTGTTATCTTAATATATGGTAAAAGGTGCCTAGCATAAAGAAATGAAGTGACCTGAGTTTACACTTCTGTTAATAGTTTTGTACTCCTTTGTGACTTTTTTTTCCTCTGTGTACTGAATCTGTTTCATTAGTGGAATACTTGCAATTTGTAGAGTCTCCAGAGCTTTGCCATTTATCTGGTAAATGAACACACCAAATCCTTTACAAATATCAGATCAAAAAAGAGTGTCTTGATTAATATCCTTCAGCTCGTCACTCTGAATGTCTCGTGCTTAGGGCTCATAGTTTGTTTGTTGCTGAAGAACACTGATTATTAATAGCAGGACATTTAAAGCTTGGAAGGTGAAAAGGATTATATTAAAGCTTTGTGATTCATCGGATTTGTCAAATGTTGTGTTGTAGGAGACCTATTTAAGACAGCTTCCTGTTTGCGTACTTGTTTTTCTCCTGAAAGGAAACAGATGCATGTATGTCCATAATTGTGTGAAAAAATTATCATGTAACAAAAGAACATGGTATAGGTACAGACTTGTGTACTGTAAAAGCAAAATCCTTTATTAAAGTAAAATAAAAACTCATTACTTAAACCTGTGGCACCAGGTATAAAACTAAAATTGCCAAAACCTTGTTTTATAGTCCCAGTTCTTATACTGGGAAACTGATGCTATTCAGATGTTCAACTGACAATGCAAAGCAGCAAAGATTATCTGGGACTTATTTTTTATTTATGTTTTGTTACCTTGTTGTTAGACTAAATACTAAGTATAATAATAAAACTAAGACTAAGTATAATAACAACAACAATAATACAATTTCCACTGCTGAATTCACAAGAACAAAGGTGAATGATATCTGATTGTCATGAATGGGTTATGCAGCAGTTAAATGTAGGAAAAGGTGTATGAAGTTTTTCAGAGAAGACAGCAGTAACCAGAGGTGTATAGCAGAATGAGTTGGTGTCATGGACTGTTGCATGCAGGGGGCTGATGAGTCACACTGAATTCGTTTATGATCCGTATCTAGGCTAATTGGTTATGACAGGAGCTCAGACCTGTAATCCTAGCTGAGGAGAACCAAAGCCCACCCCAGGGCTCTGGCTGTCAGTGCAAACATTTCGAGGACAAGAGAGGCAAACGAGGAGCTGTGGGCTTGTTGTGGTCATCGATCTGTTGAGCGTAACAGCATCAGCACATCTGCCTGCAAAACCACCTGTGCACCAAAGGTCTTAATAAAGAAATCAGGAGATTTTTGGTGGGAAACCCCTGTGACACAGAAAGGATGTGCAGAATATAGACGTGTTCAAACATAGGTAAAAAAAAAAACCGTGGCGGATCTGTGCGTTGCACCTGAGGAGACGTGAACAGAGACGATTACTGAGCATGCACACAATTGTGTTTGCCTGACAAACAGCCAACAGAAGAAATAACTGTCAAGGAGCCGCTACAGCTGCACGATGGGTCAGCGCCTGAGCGAGGACTCGGACCCTGACAAGGAGATTGATGTGGCTGAACTGCAGGAGTGGTACAAGAAGTTTGTGGTGGAGTGTCCCAGTGGCACGCTCTTCATGCACGAGTTCAAGGGCTTCTTTGGAGTCACAAACAACCCGGAGGCTGCTAATTACATCGAGAACATGTTCCGTGCTTTTGATAGGAACGGGGTAATGTGAAACAGTTTAAATGTTTTACATTATGGTTAAAAGTAATGTGTAGTAGTTTATGCACCGTGAAAATAGGTAAAAGCATCCTTATTCAGATATTTCAACACAGAAATTCTTTAAACTATTTCTTTTAGACATAAGAGGTCATTATTTTTTACTTTCCGTCACTGCAGGACAACACCATTGATTTTCTAGAGTATGTAGCGGCGCTGAACCTGGTTCTGAGGGGAAAACTGGAACACAAGCTGAAATGGACTTTTAAAATGTACGACAAAGACGGCAGTGGCTGCATCGACAAAACAGAGCTACTGGAGATTGTAGAGGTAAGAACCCCCTTTTCTAGTGAAGAGACGTGCCAGTTCCTAAAAGTACAAGTAATTTTGATGTTCCCTCTAAGACAAGGAACTGAAACCTTGAAGCTTTTACTGAATTTCAGCAGTGCACAGTATGTCACACTTGCTGATGTATCGGATGTGGTTAGAAGCTTAAAATGAAAAGTAAACCAAAAGCCTATAATGTTCGTGTTGCTAATGGTCAGGCCAGTCTTGCTCTTACAAGAATTAATTTTTTCCATTAAAAAATATATACATGTGATGGCTTAATGTTTATTTTGTGTCAGTGTGTAAACTGCACATTTTCCTTATTGTATACTGATATAGTCAGCATTAATTGTTTTATTTCCCAGGCATGTAAACTTAATGGTTACAGCTGTTATTTACAGGGTGTTTAATAGTGTCAGAATGAGTTGTTGAATGACACCAACTCATTCTGCTGTCATGTCTGCATAACACCAACTGCCCAACTTTATTTACTTTATTACAGGAAGTACTGTTTACAAATATATTTACTTTTACTCACTTTTAAAGTCGTTCACAATTATTGTGGTTTTTCAAAACAACCCGAAGTGATATTGTCATTAGTTGCAAACAGGGAGCCCCCTGGTGGTAGTACAGTAAAGTACAGTAGTGTACAGTAGTTCATATCAAATACCTTTGAGCTAGCTGGGATTTATCTTAAAATACAGCTTCATATATTATTTGAATATGTGAATATTTCTGTAAATAAGGATGTTATACTATGGACAAATTCTATTAAACGAAGGATCCCAGACCTTTTTGAAATGCGTTTTGAAACATAATGACCAATTAGAAAATTGTACCAGCATGTATATTTCATTATAGCTTTGGCCCTTTTCAATTTTAAGACAGTTCACTTAAAGTAAATGAGTCATTCATTTCTCACTCTCCATAAATTGTATCCATTCTAATTAAATTCCGGTATTAATTGCATATCTAGTATTCACCTTCTTTTCCCAAAATGAAATTAACTTAATCTCCAGATATATATGTAGCATTTTTTTAATGTGTATGTTTGTTAAATAAGACTATTGAGCTCTTATTTGCAGTTGTTTTGCTTTTTTGATGGATGTTCAGCATCTTGCTCTGGTATACCTCTCTGACTGTGCCAGAGGTCTGCTTGATGTCCTGGATGTCTCTGTTCTTCATATGCTCTTTATGTGCTTCCTGTCTTTGTCCATGTCCTTGTGTTCATTGCCGTCACGCATGATGCCATCTGCCATTCTTTGGGGTTTTTTGCAGTCCATCTACCGGCTGAAGGAAGCATGCCACGGTGAACTTGACGAGGACTGTAACCTGCTCACCCCCGACCAGGTGGTGGACAGGATATTTGAGCTGGTGGATGAAAACGGGGACGGTAAATGCCACCTGCTTGTTGTCGATGAGATGCAGACTCCTGTCTGCGCGTTTATGAAAGTGACCTGTGTGACCATAAAGTAATAGCTTACTGTGTGTGTTCTGCTGTGTCGTCCATCTTCAGGTGAGCTGTCATTGGATGAGTTCATTGATGGTGCGAGGAGGGACAAATGGGTGATGAAGATGCTACAGATGGACGTGAACCCTGGGGACTGGATCAATGAGAGCCGACGTCGAAGTACGTACATCTGACACCTTTCACTCTTTTCTCTTTGAGACAGGGACACTTCCCATTCTCTTTTTATGTCTTTTACATTCATTATTGGTACAGAAGAATATTACTGTTATATATATGAATTAGTTTATGGTGTTGAAAATCACAGACATTATGCGGTAAATTATTTGATTTTGTGAGGCTCTAATAAGTGCCTTAATATTAATTGTTTAACCTATTGTGTAGTGATTTCAAATATAGCGGAAATTCGGAACCCAAACTTAATTAATTCCAGAAGGATGTTCAAGTTCTGAATCAATTTTTCCCATAAGAAATAATGTAAATTGGATTAATCTGTTCCAGACCCCCTCCCCCAAAAAAACAAAAAAATATATATATACAGTATATTACATATATTTGTATATATAAAAAAAAAACCTATAAATACATTCAGTTACTTCCTTTTTAACCTCTATCATGATGCTATTTTCCATTTTGGCTCATTGCTTTTACTAGTAACCTTCTTAGGACCCATGATGGCTTATTTAATGTAAGATATAAAAAAAATCACAAAAACAGATGGAAATTCACAGCACAGTTCAGCAAGATGTTCACCCCGTGAGTTTTCAGACAAGACTTTTGGATTTTATGGGAAGAAAGGCATGGCACATGTCCAACACGTTTTAGGGTGAAAGGTCAGTTCAAGTTCAGAGACCTTTTTCCCCCATTGAGCAACTCGTTTGAGTTAAAAATTGTTCAAGTTCCTAGGATCCACTGTACATCTTTTCAGATTTTTTTTTATCGTTGCATCTCTGAATTAATTATATTTATTCATTTAGCAGATGGCTTTGTCCAAAGTGACTTACAAATGAATTCTCTGCATTTAACCCATCCCCTGAGGAAGCATCGGGCAGCTGTTATTCAGTGGTATATAAGCTAGTACTGAGTGTCATATTTAAGGACATATCTGATGGCTGGGGTGGGATTTAAACACAGGAGACTTCCACATCCCAGCCTGACATTCTACCCATTGAGCCACCAACCACTTTAAATAAAAGCATAAAATACATTTTTGATCTGAATTTTGCTCACTCAATCAGTAATGCACAACAGCATTATTAATGTGCGTATAAAGACAAAAAAGAGACATTTTGATGACATTATTAAATATATTATATGTTAAATTACACGAGCATGATGCATGTGCTGGACAGCTGACAGAAGTGACATGTCTGTCTGTGTGTTGGAGACCTGTGCCCTTAGCTCCTGTGTGGAAGGATGTGCCTGAATGGTCTCACTGGGCGATATGCTGTTGTGTTTCCAGGCCACTGACACACTGGGCCAGGATGAGCTCAGGCTCCGCTGCGCTGCTGGGAAAAAAAAAAAGTCCTCCTCAATGAACCCAAGGCACATGTGAGACAGGATGTTGTTGAAGTGATGGATGGCTAATGCTATGACAAAGAACAAGATGGCAAAACAAGTTTGTAATACAACATGCAGTATCTGAAATGTAGACTGATATAGTAAAGCTCAAAATACTGTACAATACAATTTTTTTCAGTGATGTTTTAATTTTTTCTGTAATTTGGTACAATTTTTGTAAAATGCCTTTGTAAATGTAGACTGTACTGTAGTAGTTCAAAACTAATAAAATATTGTGAAATGCTGATTTGGTGCCTGTGGGTTTGTTAGCTGACATTTCATGAAGGTGCTTGGATGGTTAGGCTGGAGTGCTTCCTCCTTATACTGTCTTCGGTGGAGCATTGGTGCCATGCCATATGGGGAGAAAGATGAGAACAATGTTATGGCAGTTTTAAGAACCGGTTTCAAATCTGCCGTTCTTATCATCATGGCAGCCCCAGTTACACTGTATTTATGAGACATCTGGGAGTATTAAGCATTAAACAACCTAAATACTACTTTTGCATCAATTGGTTGTAGTGTTCAAGAAACATCACTAAAGGTAATCATATAATGGTTTTAAAGTATTGAAACTGCAGGCTGTGACTCCAGCATGTAGTTCTGTGTGCATAATAGGCAGTAGGACGCCATAAGTAAAAAGATCAGTGAAGCCAAGTTGAACTGGTGACATAAACAATAAACAAGTCATTTCTTGGTTTCCCTTTTTTCTTATTTTTTAATTTACTTTTCCACTAGTAGCTGAGTGACATTCGATGAGGAATGCTTCTATTTGGGTATCTTGTATGATTTTTTTTTTTAACTAAGCGATGCCAGCATATTATGCTTCCCACAGATTTCTGTCAGATTCCAGTATGAAGCAGATGCTCATGTTACTCCTGTCAGTGAGCCAACTGACTGGATCAGCTGTATGGTTGAATGTCAAAAACCCAGATAATCTGTATTTGTATCAGTCACAAGGACTTTAATCAGACTTTTTGTTGCTGTCTTTACAGTAAACACTTTTGAGGATAGGTTATACAAGCTCCCAAAAGTCAAGATCTTCACTCTAGCAGATGCAGGGGATGCCTTCTGTAATGTAGACCTGATGAGGTCAGCAGTTATAAGGCTACATTGTGAACACCAGGGGGAAGAGAAAGATGGAGAGGGCTTAGGGTTCCATTTGGTGTCTCCACCATAAATTACCATAAGTGTACCAACAAAAGCAACATGTAATTCTGGCAGGTTTTGGTGATTTTAGAGCCAATGACTGATTGCATTTAGTTATCACACACACAATTAGTAAAGACCCTCTACAAGAAGTCTCATTGAGTTGGGCATGATCCATGGA
Organism: Chitala chitala; assembly: GCA_025773905.1. Classification (NCBI taxonomy): domain Eukaryota; kingdom Metazoa; phylum Chordata; class Actinopteri; order Osteoglossiformes; family Notopteridae; genus Chitala; species Chitala chitala. Next base: position 10,484 of record JABJVR010003731.1, read on the forward strand.
AGGCCATTTTGCAGTGGCACAATACCCCCATTCAATTGAACAGCAGTCCTGTTCAGTGGCTGTTTGCCATGTGACTGATGACAGTTCCTTCAGGGGCATACAGGCTTCTAGACCCACATGTGTTTATTAGAGTTCTGGATAACCTCGACTTTTTATCTTATAAAAGTGGGTGGCTCTGTACATTGTCACAATAGGGTTGATTTGAGGTGGACAGAGTTTTCTGCACATCCTTTACCTCGGCAGACCTCTTCCCCTCCTATTGGCAACTTTCTGCAGATGGAGATGCTCTACCAGGCTATGTGCCCAAAGGAGAGTCCTGATCAGGAGCCTGTAGGTGTGCGCGGCGCTGTGCCCACTCCTTCTATACCCCAGCCAAGTGCTCCTGCTATATTTGAGTTTATTTGAGTGAATGCATTAAAGAACAATGTGTACAACCCCAAATCAGGAAAAAAACTGGGACGGTATGTAAAGGCAAAATTAAAACTGAAATTTGCAATCTGTAAATCGTGTGTCTTGTATTATATTGAAAACAATACAGCAGCCCATAATTTAAAGTTAGACCTCATTAATTTTATTCTTTGTTCAAAATAAACACTCATTTCAATTCTGGTGCCCTTGAACACATTAAAAAAACGTTGTGACAGTAAAGCATTTACCACGGTGTGATGTTGCCATTCCAACATTTATATATACTTGATTATAATTGCCTACGTACCTCGTCAGACTGTTGACAGATTGGCTTGCACAGTCCTACATACCCATTACTACCACACCGTACCAGGTGTCTAACAATCTTTTTATTCTCTCCTAGCACGTCTTTCTGTTTGGCTCATAACTATTAATATTCCACGTCCTCCCCCATGTCACCGTGTTCATTGTTAACAGGGGCTGTTTCATCCTCTAGCTCATCAGCAGCCGCTTCTGAATACCCTCTACTGGTCAGACACTCATAGGAAGAGAGGAATGGTTCTCCTCATGAGTCTATCACCGCATCAGTCTCTGTCTGCCACTACTTTGCCTGTCTCCTCCTCCTGTGGTTCTGGTTTTTGTTGACGATTCCATAGCAGTCTTATCCTGGAATTGCAGTTACTTGTGTCCTCAACAGGGTTTGCTGCTCGGGTCTGACAGCCACCTTGTCCACCTTCCACGACAGCACATCTCTAATGTCTCAGCACAGTGGTGTATAATTGGAATATTCTGTTCCCCCTCTTTCCCTGCATCTGGCTACAACTGTCCCTGTACTGCAGAGGTATCTCCCATCAACAAGCTGCAGAAAAGCAGTGGAGAACATTCATGTAGTGAAGTCAAGGCTGAGCAGATAAAAACATACTTTATTGTTCAGACTAAAGCATAAGGCACAGAAAGGTGTTACACCATAACACAAGCACACTTCTCTAGCAGTGTCACATCAACAGTCCACAGCAAGACTGAACATAGTCACAAACTTAAAAAAGTAAGAAAACCAGTAGGAATTTTTTTTTAAATTATGTGCAGTCATCCAAAATATTTAAAATTGTGACTATAATTGCTTTTCTTGTTCACTCTTCAGGTGTTTCTAGTGGATTTACAGAGAATATTAAAATGAGTTTCTCTAGTTTTCATGGTATACTGTTGTTCATTATTCAAAATTGGCTGTTAAAGAATCTTCTGTTAGCACTGTTACGAACTTATACTCTTTCAGTTAAATATGTAGGCCATTCATGTATTTGCTGACTTTCAGTAAAAGATGGCAATACACAGGCCATACTTTTACATTTATTCATTTAGCAGGTGCCATTGTCCAAAGCGGCTTACAATGAATACACATGCTTGTCAAATGAGTACACATGCTTGTCAAAAATAAGGTCAAACAGTGGCAGAAAATATAAGTGCTGTCCTATAATCAAAGTGTATGTGATTAAGTCAAGCAATTCTCCCACAAGTCACACAAGTGAAGGGTAAATGTAGTCTTGTACAAGCAAGAAAAACATACTTTTAGACACTGAGAGCTGTACTGTGTGGAAGCATCTAGTGTATTCTTATGACACCTGCAAAACAATGGAAGATGCTTAATATCTGGGGTAATGTCACACGTATTGCATGCAAATAAATATATCCAATAGGGATAGGTGGGCCTTTCTGAAGAGTGATAATTTTGTGGGCTTGGCTTACTGGGCTGAACTCCTGTGTTGGATGTGGCAGAAGAACATGGGAACCAAATTGAGACTGATAGCAACAGATTTCCTGGCAGCATGTACCAGCTGTCCAATAAAAAGTTTTATCCAAATTATCTTTTACCAAAACAACCAAACATTGTGGTTAAACTAAAGCATTTACTTATTTTAGAAAGAACATGCGCGCACACACACGCGCACACACACACTGTTTTAATACACCCAGGCGGGTTTTATCGGGCGCTTAACACCGCAGAACACCTGTTAGCCACTTAGTCACCGTATCTACACACGGGGACAAATACTGATCACATATAACAATGGCACATAATTTTCGCATTTATTGCAAAAGTCAGACTCTACACGTGCCGCACCTAAATGCACGACAATGAGTTTGTTGCATATAATATTTCCCATTTGTAGCACAGGCGCACAGCCGAGCACGTGCTCCACTAGGGGGCGGTATTTTGTGAGGCCCGGACCGCTCACGGCGGAATGCCGTCTTTGCCCAGCGAGTATCTCTGTGCATTGTCCTGGATCAGCTGTGCATGGATCCGAAACCCCACCCATTGAGGAAGGGCAAGTCACAGGGAAAGGGGCTGTTGGAGACGATACGGGGAGCCTTAATAAACAACAGAGTAATTTGAAAGACATAAATACACATTTACCACGCACTTTATTTTTACATTAAACCAGATCGTGTTCATCGACTGTAGCCCTACCGCTGACATTTGCAACGAGATTTCCAAGATGATTGCCTTGTTTAACAAGCTCCTGGACTGGTTTAAAGCACTGTTTTGGAAGGAGGAGATGGAGTTGACGCTGGTGGGATTGCAGTATTCGGGGAAGACCACATTTGTCAATGTGATTGCGGTAATTAATATTTAATTTTTTGTTGTTGCTTTATTGTCTTTTTTTATTGCTAACTTGACAACTACGCTACGGGCAATGAAGTGCCCGAGAAACGCCTTTTGCATGATGGCCGTACGGCTTCTACTTGTTCATCTCAACGGCATCGCATTTACACACAAACCAGTTGTTCAGTTTTTCTTCTGTTAACGGGGTGTTGTAATGCGATAACACGAGCCAGCAGTTAAACAGAGCCATGGGTAATTTTTCCCCGAGTCGTTTGGCGTGGGTTCATCTTATATGCCGAGGGTCAGTGATATCATCCCCTATAAGAGCTGCTGAGTTTGGACCTCTTTAGCGTTTGAACATCACAGCTCGAAGGACGTGTAGATGCGAGAGACGTGTGCAGAGCTGAACCCCAACGAAACATCAAAGCGTTTATTTGTGATCGTTTTCATTGCAGTTCTTTTAACTGAGCCTCCGATGTTAACTACGGGTTGATGTACTTGTCAAACACCAATGCACGTTTAAACATGGTTCAAATGAATGAAACGGCGAAAGCAACTGATGAAAGGTGACACTTTAACGATGCAAGTCCTGCCTGGCTGTTGTCAATGTTAGTCAATGACAGGGGCGCCGCACCACACGTGGAGACCGGACCAGCTGAACCAAATGATCGAAAACAGATGACAGTTCGTCCCTCCTACGGACTGAGTAACGCTGTACCGAAGGGATTTAAAAGCAACATTCTGTCCGCTTCTAATGAGTTTAAAAATTACATGTGGGGGACGAGCCAAATGGTATTATTCACAAGGCAAATTTAGCTCCTCAGTTGAGTTTAGAATGAAATGCCATTTAGTCATTTTTATCAGTTAAAATGGGGGAGGTGGTTTTTGTATTGTGATAATGCTGAATTAAGAATCTGGACGTCAGCGTTTGGCGTGCTTTTTAGAACCGGAAAATCTGTCCCTTGGGGCTGTGTGACCCGGGAAGCGTTCAGATTTGCTCCTGCCTTCAGGTGCGGTCGCAGGTGCAGCCCTGCTGATGTTCAGCGGTTGACGTGACATTGCCTTGGGTACGAGCCGAGCCCAGGCAGATGGCTGACCCATGTTTCAAGTGCTGTCGGGATGCACGGTGTGCCCACCACAACCGGTGGCCACGGACATCCAGAACGAGCACAAAGCTGCAACATAACATTTATTTACTATATTCCTTAGTGCTGGGTAATCGTTATTGGGTGCAGTGCCTTTTTGACTTACAGCAAGCTTTCGTAGATACCCTGTTGCATAGTAAAGACTCTGGACCAGTTTGTGATTGACCTGGGAAAGGTTTTGGATGGTATTTTTGAACAACTATAATCCAAGTTTGTCTCTAAGGGACTGGAGAGATCATTTACGTGTGTTCCACTGAGCGCTGCCAGGAATACATTATGACTTGTCTGACACATTGTCCTGAGCTGGACGGTTTTTTTTAAGTTCTGTAGACACATGCTGCGCATGTTGTAAATAACCATGTGGTGATGAAAAGAAGATTTAATCTTTTTAACTGACGTGGACATACGATCACAGTATTATAGCCGAGAAGCAGCCATGCTCACTCACCTAGTTAAAATCCTAATGAAGAATGTTTTTTTGGGGTGTGACTCCCGCGAGCTTTTGGCGCCCTCTCTTGGAAAGCAAAAAAATTGTTTGAAATTTGCTTTTTCGTTTAGGTTTTGGTTTTTCTATGTCGACTTGTGACAGAGGTGGTTCTCTGTAGCATTTTGCCACTAGAGAAAGACTTCGGGCTAGGACCTATCAAAGTAAAGTCGGACACTGTCAAAGATGGTGTACTTCACGCACAAATCTACTGTATGGCAGGAATTCTTAAACTTATAAATCCGAAAACTCAATTTAGAACCTAATAGCACAGTCATTTACATTCTCTTTACTGGTTACTTTGGCAACCCATCACAAGGCAGTCTGCGACCCAAATGGGGTCTCAACCCGTACTTAGGGAAACACTGTTGTATGGGCATTAATGGGTTATTTAGAAGTTGAAGCTGAAAATATTACATATTCACCAATACGCTGTGTGTGTGTGTATGTGTGTGTGTATATGTA
>JABJVR010003733.1:0-15587 GCA_025773905.1 Chitala chitala
ATTTGGCAGAACGCCATATTTGAATCCACAATAAGGACAGTACATGTTTGCACATTCATACACACGACTCTACTGCCACAGCCTGATAAACTTTCTGTATATCTTGAGTGACAGATGTCTCGTTCAATCAGCAGTAAGAAGTCTGTTTGCAAACGATATCTACCTTTTCCGGTTTGTCTGAAATGTCGTTGTGTTTTCAGTTTTGTTAATTTGTTTTCAGATTTGTTATTTTGTTTTCTGATTTGTTCATTTGTTTTCAAATTTGTCATTTTGTTTTCTGATTTATTTTGTTTTCTGATTTGTTAATTTGTTTTCTGATTTGTTAATTTGTTTGCACTTCACGGCCACCGTAAGTTCTGATACCTACATGTCTATTGTATGCACTTTAGGTGCTGGACACAAGTCAGCATGGACACCCTTATTGTTGTGTATGGGGCTGCATAGTCTGGGACCAAACTGCGATGCACTGTGTGTTCCAACACCTTTCTATCTGAACCAGCATTACATTTTTCTGCAATTTGTGCTACAGGAGCTCTTCTATTTGACTACAAGGGCCAGCCTTTGCTCCCCATGTGCATCAGTGAGCCTTGGGGGCCACCCATAACCCTGTCACCAATTTACTGATTTCCCCCCCATACCGGTCTTGGGGAGGTCCTGAACAATGCAGACCAGGAACATCCCACAAGAGCTTTTCAAATTGCTCTAACCTAGTTGTCTAGCCATCACAATTTGGCCCAAATATACATACATATATACAGTGTGTATATGATATATATCATTGGTGTGTATATATGTGATATATATAGTGTGCACCTGTTGTTTGTGAACATATATCCATCCATCCATCCATCCATTCTCTATACTGCTTGTCCAATTCAGAGCCACGGGAGGAGCCTGGAGCCCACCCCAGGAGGCACGGCACAGGACAGGGGACACAGGGAGCCAACCCACCACGAGGCACACACACACGCGTGTGTGTGTGTGGATCTGTCCTCTTTTAGTTTCCTAATTATTTGTGTATTGCAGTCAGAATAAAGACTTTTTAAGATTCATTGAAGTTTTCCTGTGTTATCTAAGTACCTTCTAAATATTGTTAAACTGTGAAATCTGATAAGTCTATTTAATGGTAGTAGTTCTGCAGCTTGGCATCCACTGGTACAATGTAAAGTTTCAAGCTCTTTTCAACAATGTGTGTAAGGAGGAAAAGTGGAGCTTCTGCAAGCTGGAATTAACAGAATGTCTGAGTGGGCTGTGCTGTTCCCAACAGAGTTTAAATCTGGTCTTCACTTTTACATAAGTACATCGCACTTCATTTGTCTAACTGTTGCATGATGTCCATCCATATTCTATTCTGCTTTGAATGCTGTAATGCCTGGATCAAGATCTACACTCCACAGTTTCATTGCTTAAGCTGTTTGGACTGTAACTATCAATAATATATTACAAGAGGTCTAAATCTTCCAAAGGTATGTCAACGTGAGACCTGCTAACCAGCAATGGGCAAAAAACTCCCAATTCTGCATGATGGACTTGAAGTGGATCCACATAGTGTAGATCCAGACATTGCATTTTTATTTAGATTTTTACAACATGAAATGTATGTGTGTAACGTGTTGATGAACAGCTACAGCCCCTTGTGCTCTCACTGTAGGAATTTGGGGTGATTTAAGATGAATATCACACATTTTCTCACTTTCAACTATGGCAGCGTGGGCCTGCAGACAGTAATCATGGGACATCAGAAAATACTTCTGTCTTTGACTTGTGGGTACAGTTTTGCAAATGCTCAGATTTTTTTCTGAGCATGAGGAGTAAATGTGTTATAGAAATGTTACACTGGGAATCTTGATTATATAATTAAATTATTACAGTCTGTGTTTAAGCATATGAATTTAAAATGCATTTAATAAAAAACTAATTTATTAATCATGGGAGGTTTGCATCTTCAGCAAGCTCAGGGGTCTGGGAGGGTTCAAGGGTTCTGCACAGCATCTTTGCTGTTCCTAGAACAGCACTCTTCTAGGCCAGCATGTTAGATGTTGTTTCTGAAATTGGCTGGAGCCACTCTCCCAGTATGGCAGTCACAGCCTCACATGCTCCCATTAGCACCACTTATTTCAGCTCACTTCATTGGTAACAGGTGTATGATAATTATTGTAGTTTGAAGGCTCGGTTTGAATGTGATAAAATTCTGAACACAGCTGCACAGCCCATTTGTAAAGGGCATAGTTGAGCAACCAGGTTATCTCATGTTTTTTTCCAAAATGTTGCCATTTTTGTTTACTTGACTTTCATGGAGCAGCACAGTGGCGTGGTGCTTAGCACCGTTACCTCACACCACTGGGCCTGGGGCTCAATTCCAGGGGTCTGTGTGCATGGAGTTTACATGCTCTCCCTGTGCTTGGTGGATTTTCTCCAGGTTCTCTGGTTTCCTCCCACAGTCCAAAGACATGCAGGTTAGGTTTGATTGGTGCCTCCGAGGTGTGTGTGTGCACCCTGTGGAGGGTTGGTGCCCTGCCCAGGGTGTCCCCCTGCCCTGCGCCTATGCACCCTGGGATGGGATCCAGGCTTCCCGCAACCCCGATTGGATAAATCGTATAGAGAATGGATGGATGGATGGAAGGACAGACTTTTGTTGGTTGCAGTATAACATTAAATGTGGGAAAAGATCTGATTTACCCATTTTGGTTTAATTTCTAACACTACAAAAACCTGAAATTTTTACAGCATTACAGCTCACATACCTACTGACTTTTTCAGGGTACATTGTTCAACTGGGGCATCCACACAATGGTGCTACTGCAGTCACTGTGACACGAGGCACTAAGAAGAGCAGCAACGTTCACTCGTAGAGCAGTGCTGTCAGATGTGTGTCGTTCAGTAAACTCTTTCTCTGCTAGTCAAAACATTACTAACTTGTGCACTTTTTAAATGATGATCACAGTTTGATTTTCAAAAACAGAAGCTGTGTAAAACTATTTAGAAAGTCATTGGTTACCTTTGATTTTATAATTAATTCAACAGCAGGGTGTGTTTTTAATCTCTGCAGCAGTGCCATAAATATGTTCAAACCTTCAGAAATTTCTGTTGCATCATGTTCATGAAGGAGCAATGAATATTATATACAAACCGTGGGCTTTATGGGGAGAGCCTTATCTGGGAAAACAATCCAATTAATCAGACTGTGAAATTAAATGCCGCTTTAAGCTCACTTCATGATTTAAGTAGTGCATGTTAGGTCAAGTCGAGGAGCGGCACAGAAGTGATTTGTCTCCAGACAGGGAATTAATGCGCACATAGAATGGTGTGCAGCTGCCTGAAATAAATGCTGATTTACACAACAGGACTTAATGGCTATTACATACACAGTGACTATAAATATATTTGTGTCTCTTACATAAATATTTTTGAGTCTGGTCTCTACTGCTACAGAATTCAATGGTCATCTTGTCATCTTTCTCCAAAGTTCAGTTAAATTTATTGTTCCTCACCTTTTTAACCGAGATTTTACTTGCTGTTCACCATCTAAAATGGTGTCTCTGGACAAACTAGACATGAGCATCAAGGCATCAAACCAAACGTGTGTGTTCATGATCACCAGGTGTAAAGACATGAGATGTGAAAAGCGATAGTGTTTGGAGATTTTTATTTTACGACAGTTATTTTATTTTTGCTCATTCAGATTGACAACACACTAAAGTGACCTTTTAGTTTGACCCTCAGGTGGACATTTAAAAAAAGATTAAAGACTAGCTTTTTTAAATGTGTATTTCCACATAGCTAGTCAGCTTATATGGAAATACATTATTTTTGTCAATCCCTTTCAGTTGAGTACAATAAGTTTTAAAGCTCTCTGAGCTTCAATCAGTAAAAAAGTAAGAAAATATTAAATTATTTCTCCCACACACCTTGCCAATTTTTTTTTTTTACCACCAGTGTGCAACTGCAGAATGTTGCTGTGAACATTCACAAGCAAACATCTTTGATGTACACAAACACATCATAGAAAATTATATGCTTGCATTCTGCAACACACTTTCTAAAACGGTATATGGGCGTGTGTGTTGTTTCTGCATTTTTTTTTTTTTGGCTTCTGAAACAGATTCACAGTATTCCAGATTCAGCTGAATCTCTGCATAACACCAGGTGTTGATAGTGACAATTTCATCCCTTGTTAGCAGGCCTCAGAACCATAGAATTCCCATATACCGTTGTCTGTTTAATAAATCAAATACAAAAATATGATGGACTATGTTTGCTTTAAAAGCATCTCACCACAAGTGTTTGAGCTTTCTGCATGCAAAAAAACAACTGTTGAATGGCTGGTGTCTGAGCACAGCAAACGCATGTCACTGCGAAGGTGGCTATATTCTAGTTACATAACATAGTGGCGCATCTATATTTGACTTCAGTATGTAAGTCAGACTTTGGTTAATGTTGCATCTGGCCAACAAACCTGGCCCACAACAGTATTTCACACAAATGTGATTTTGGGCCTTTGGCCACTCAGTTCACATTGCAAACTTGCATAATATACGGTCCTGCAACAATAATAAATGGTTACTGTCACACTTTTAAAATACACATTTGTTTTCAATAATGTGCAGTAGTATATCAAATACGCGTGTAATATAATAACAAAAAACACATTTGAAGTCTTTCTGTTCACTGCAGTGTTTTAAGTGATCGAGTTGATAAAATTCATATGTAGGTAAGCTAAAGTGTCTCTCGGATGTTTACGGATCATTTCGAGGGTGTGAGAAAAAGAATGCGTGATTTTCCTGAAGGAATGAAAGCTGCACTTTGACTTTGGAGCCTGCAGCTGTGCAGTCCAATGCAAGACCTTGCAGGCTACCTGGCTGCACTGCACCGGCAGACTCTCCCTGTTTCACGGGTCACCTGGTCGTGTACAAAAAATACAAAAGTGTCTTTGGATCAATGCAAAATCTAATGTCTTGTTAGAGCTAATTTTATTAGCTCTTCCCAAATTAAAAAATGTTGGTTTCAGAAAGCAATTATCTATAGTTTATTTAAATTTAAAATATTATTACAGCCAAGAATGAACATAACTGATTGTTTTCAAGTAAAACTAAATAATTTTTCCACTTATCACAATATTTTATCTTTCCATTAACAGCCAATATTACGTTGGAAATTATGAAAGATTTTAACTTTACTTGAATTCTATACATTGCATTTATTTCCTAACAGCTTATCCTGTACAGGGTCGGGGGTGGGCTGGAGCCCATCTTAGGGAATAGGGCAGGGGACACCCTGGACAGGGGACCAACCTACCTCAGAACATACATGCATGGAAAGAGCAATTTAAACGTGTCCAATTCAGCTAACCAGAATGTCTTTGGGCAGAACCTGGAGATGCCAGAGGGAACCCACACAAGCACATGGAGAGCATGTAAACTCCTCACACATTCAAAGCCACCACTCCGGAGGTGTGCAGCAACAGCGTGACCCACTGGGTCACCATCCTCCTCCAGTTATATGTGATTCAACATTGGATTTGAAATTAAATGGCTCCATGTTATTTTTAATAGTAAAAACTATAATAACCATAGTGACTGTTGAAAAGGAGAACAGTATTTTGATATTTCTTGCCTGTCTTCACCAAGCTCTGTTCTTCAATGTCTGTGTTCATAGAGATGAAAAAAGATGTTACATAATCGAAACTTTAAGAGCCTAAATACTTTGGCATTATAACTCCATGATTTTAACTGCCATGAAAATGTAAGTGTTCATTCAAATTTAAAAAACAACTGACATGTACTGCATTTAATTAAATTTACCTAAAATGTTAGTTCATGCAAATGTACATGTTGAAAAGTAATTTTAGTGCTTTAAATCAAGTAGAAAATTTTCCTTGTAGCAATGACTGCCCAGATTCAGTTTTTGCAGTGTAAGAATGACACGTAGACCCAAATTCAGGTTAGGAAAAGGTGCATGTTTGTAACGAACTGGCAGGCAAGGCAAGGTCCAAGTGCAGAGAGAGAGATTTATTCAAGGCAAAACACAAGGTACACAGTAATAAAAAGCATTAACAAGGCTTTAAAGTAACAATGAAGGACTACAATACTCTTCTACACTACACACTACAATAACTGGCAGGGAGAAAGCACAGGAGGAGAACTTAAATAGAGACAAGGAAAACGAGGCATGGATGGACAGTCCTAATGACATAACCACAGTGATTCAGCAAAAGGACCACAAGGAAGGGTGACACCTAGAGGACACTAGGGACATGACAGGCCAAGGCATGACAGTGTCCAGTGATGGTTAAATATACAAGATGAAGCACAGGAAAAACTGATTATGTAAAACACCAGAAGACCAAAGCCTCTATTAAGAACACAATCTGTAAAAATCACTCAACTCAATGGCCCAATTAGTAAAACAACCCAACATTCCTAAATATAAAAAGAGAACAATGCAGAGGTGTAAATTCAGCATTAACAGTATAATAACAAAGTAAGGACTAATTACAGGGCAGACGCTCATAGTAGAAGAAGGCAGAGAAGTCTGCATTATTGTATTGCATTATTGTGCATTATTGTAACACAGAGCACAAAATACAAGTGCAGAGGGAACTTGATACAGTTAGACCAAGCTGAAGCAAACTGGACCAACGAGAAGTTCAGATGATGCATATAAAGAAAGACAACACATATATTGTGAGTGGAATGAATGCAAATAAAAAACAGGTGAGGGTGGTGAAAGTAACTCAATAACTGATGTAATGAGCCAATGAACAAGTGGATATAACAGGACCAAGCACTTTATTAAGCTGAATGAGTGTTTAGATTGCATGACTGGGATGTGTGATGAGTTGGAGGCTGAATGGATGAGAGGATGGAGGATTGGGTGAATGGAGGATAGGGGGTGGCATTACAATGTTGTTGTTGATCAGATGTTTAGTTGTGTCCAGCTCTTCGTGACCCCATTGGCTACAGCACGCCAGGCCTTCCTGTCCTCCACTGTCTGCTGGAGTTTACTCAAACTGATGTCCACTGTGTCGATGATGCTATCCAGCCATCTCATCCTCTGCTGTCCCCTTCTCCTTTTGCCTTCAATCTTTCCTAGCATCAGGGTCTTTTCCAGTAAGTCAATAATTCCTTCCAAATTGCTCTTTTTCTGTATGTGGCTAACTGTTCTAAGCAGCTACCTGCCATACTGCATGAATTGTGTAAAGAGGCAGGTGAGATCAGTGAGGTCTGCTCATCTACATAAGCTTGTATGAGAATGCTCAGTCCAGCTGTGTTCTCTATGTTCTTCCTCAGGCAGCGTGTACTTACAGCCCTAGGCAGACACTCATAGCAGCAGAAACTGCTCTGCTGTCTACTGTGCTCATGGTTTAAAGTAAAGTTTAATTCCAGAAAGTCAGAGCGTCTCGGTTTCCATAGTGTCCTTTTAACCTTTAATTAAAGCAGTCACAAACATCTGAGCATAATCATGAAAACCACAATTTCCCTGCGCTAATTACAGTGCAACGGTTATTGAATTTGCACAGTCCATGTTTTTCTCATTCTTTTACATTTTTTGTTCAAAATAATTAACATTATATAATTGTATCACATTAAATGATTGTATCTCAGGGGAGGAACTCATAGCATTAAAATGTAACATGAGTGAACACTATCCTCACAGCGAAATTACAAAGCCCTCATTTTATTAACATCATGGAAAAAAAAATTCTCATTTGCTTTTCAAAATTACAATGCACTTAAGTTTTTATTTAACTTTTAGGTCAATGTCAAGAAAATCTGATGAATGACTGGCTCTAAAGAAACTACGTAAGAAAAAATTATAAAAGAAAAAATGTACACACAGTTCTGTGATATGATGGGAACACTTGACTACAGTGGTATCTTTTGTATGACAGTCAACAGATGTAAGCTTACAAGACAAGCTGGACACAAACTATCAAATGGGATCTTTCAGAAGTCATCCAAAACTCTGGCTTCCATTCATCATTCTTTCCCCTAGTTATTTGCTGTCAAAAGCAACCATCTGCAAAAATGCATTATTGTAACACAGAGCACAGGATTCTGGGAATGCTTTAACCACAAGACAAAGAGGCAATTACATGATGCTAATTCTCTTCAGAAGCAGCTTGCCCACACTGACGGAAGAGCATAAACTTAACCAAAGGTCGAGGCTCAGATCTTGGTGCACAGTTTCCTTTTGAGGAGGCAAATAAACAAAACTCTTGTTTTGAAGTTGCCTGCACAGAGTCCCCGAGGTCACCAATGTCCTGTGAAACTTCCTGAAGCTCTTCCCACATCTGAGGTGACAAGAGAAGACATGGTGGCCAGCTGCTTCATTTCAGAGGGGACCTGTGCCTTTCGCAACTGGCCTGGCAAAGGCGGGGCAAAACTCACTTTACCCCCGGCGGGTGAGCATGCCGACAGCTGTAGCAGTTTATCACCGATGACTGAGGAAGGCTATTAGATTCATAAACATCAGTGTTTCCTGCTCAGCCCTGTTCCGATTAGCTGCATAACGCAGAACTGCATTCTTGAGAGGGAACATGCTATCTTGCTGTGTACTCTGCAGGCACAGCAGGAGGTATTGTGTGTTCGTGTTATTACTCTGAGTTAAAAAGTATGTAACTTTCACTTCAGTCAAGGCCTAAATATTTCCAACATTTAATTTAAAACTCTAAAATTAATTGGCCCAGACTGATTTTAAAAGTACCACAGCACATAAGGGATTATGTAGGGATTTACTGTGTGTAAAAGGAATTCTGTTGTTCAAGAACATGGATAAAGTTTCAAACTGACACTGGAACTTGTAAGTACTGTGTTTTTATAGCTCCTTACAGTTTTACAGTGTTTGACCAGGAATTAAATTTCCACAACAGTCAGGCTGGAACTGTTGTATTATGCCTCCCTTAAATCAGTGCCAAACACACCACAGACGTGCTGATATTCAATACAACAGCATGACCTTGAGTGTGATATTGCTTTTATACAACATTTGTACAAATGCCATTTATTAATTGGCACTAATAAATGACAACAGATTATGGATTGTTTATTTAATCAGTTATTTTGGTTCTACCATAACAAGTAGTTTTTTTTTTTGTTCTACAGATCTGAAATTGTGCAGAATTTTTTTTCCTTCACTGCAGATTCAGAGCTCAGGCTACATGAGGCATTACTGAGCAATTGTTTTCTTGGTGCCGGGTAAAAGGCTCCATGTTTATCTAGGTGTTTCTAATGTGAGACACATTGGAAGTCAAACTTGAGTCATGTCTCATTGTTGCAACGATGACTCTCCTTGTGAATGCTGGAGGCCAACATTTGACCTCATTTTCAAATTCTTATTGCATGATTTTTTATGTACAGTCATGTTAGCTGTATCTTTTTAAAGATGCTATTTGAAAATAATTATGCTCTAAACAAAATTCAGAACTGAAAACAATTCAATAACAATAAAATATTGATAAACATACTGTAAAAACTAGCAGAGAACAAACAAAGGCAGCATGTTTTCTTCAAAGTTCTAAAATGTAATTGATTTGAGATTGAATTGAATTGCCTCTCACTTTGCCACACACATTTACTGTCCATCACTCCATTGACAAAATTTAGGAGCCCAGGGGTCCTGTTAGTCCTCAGACAGGTCCCTACATTCAGTGGGAAAGCACAGTGTGTGTGGACAGCTCACATCAGCACGGGCATGTTGAGACACTGTTGTGTGGTACAAAAGCTCTCAAAGGGTGCGTGGGCATGAAAATTAGTGCAACACCAAGATGCCGCAATTGCCCTGGCAGCATCAGTAAACACACGCACACACACAGGTATGCACTCAAAACCAGAGTTGCCTGAATTTTATCCACACCCGCGTATTGACATTAATTTTTAGCACCTCACGTAAGTAGCAGTCCAACACAGAACTTTCTGTAATTATTGCGTAATAGTTTTGATTCACAGTTTAACACACTGGACCAGCGAAATGAATTAAACGTAGATGTTAATGTGTTTCTAATATGCCCTGAATTCATGCTCATCTTCCATTAGCCAGCTCATATTTTAGTTTAAATTAAAATTTTTTTTAGGCAAAAACCTCTTAAGATATGCATTTTAGCTGAATATCTGCCATATTCTAGCTGTCTTTGTTATGTAAGTGAAGAAAATAATTACTGAACACTGATGAACATTTGTATATTGGCATGGCAGTGACAAATGTATCTCAAGATGAAGATTTGTTATTTCATCATTTTTAATGCTCAATAAAACAGAAGCAGAACATGTAATAAGTCAGAATTACTTTTGTTTTTGTAGAAATGATCATAATGTCAGTTGCAACAATTAATAGAGTAACATTTGATAAAGAATAACAATACATCTGATCTCAAAGTGGTGTCATTTAATGATGTCATTGCTGCTGCCAAATGGTTACTAAACTAGTGAACTCTAGAATTAACAGAGAGAACCAATTTATTCTAGACTACATTTATCTTGGAAAAAATGCAGTCCTCAAGATATCACTTTATCCAGCTCTGAGGAATATCTTAGTATATACGTATCAAACCACTGCAGCTCTTATGTATTTTTTTTTCTCACTGGTCAGAAAGATCTCTGCAGAGTGAATTCACAACTGGGTACAGTAATAATATTTAAAATACAATACTGATTAAAATTGTAATGTTTTGC
Organism: Chitala chitala; assembly: GCA_025773905.1. Lineage (NCBI taxonomy): Eukaryota > Metazoa > Chordata > Actinopteri > Osteoglossiformes > Notopteridae > Chitala > Chitala chitala. Next base: position 10,671 of record JABJVR010003733.1, read on the forward strand.
CCAGCAGGCAAGAGAGGGATACTGCTATGTGCAAAAAGGAGGCTTAAATGAAGGGCAAAACAAGGTATAAATAAGGTCATGGGGGTTAACAAGGCCAAAAATATTCGTAATATGAATACAAACAAGGCTTGGAACAAACACAGAATAGCTGTCTTCACACTACCACACAACTTCACTCTACCCTAACTACAGCAACCGGCAAGGGAACAACACAGGTGAGGAATTTAAATCACAAGGGGACAATAAGACACGGCTTGGGAAAACTAACAATGATTAACACAGGGAAAACAGGATAACAAGGTACATGGAAACAGGGGATCTGGAGACATCTAGGGGATGTGGCAGACATGACATGTGCAGGACATTACAAAAATACAAACATTTTTAAAAGACACAAACAATATAACATAATACACAAATAATTTTAAAGATTGTAAAACACACACAAATAATATAATACAACAAACAGTTGCCTGAAATGTGTTTTTTAAATCCGGTGCATCAGGCCATTTCATTTGTTAAAAGATCAAAGTGGCTGTGCCTGACAATAATAAATAGTTAAAAGTGACCCTTTGATACTCCAAATGGCTAAAAGAAGTTTTAGAAAGGAAAGTAATCTAAATATTGTGTAGCACTTAAGGACATGCCCCATGAAAACACCAAACACCTGCTGGATGCATGCCGAACTAGTGGTTCTCCACTTACATGTACCTCTTGTGGAAGAAACAGTGTCACCTTAAGAAACTGGCAGGTCCAAAATTATGAATACTCCCTTCCACTTCTCCTTCACCACATGGAAGCCCCACCAAGTGATGTCCTGGTCCAGCATAAAATATAGATCAGCACAGATCTTTTGACACAAACCCCAGGTGCTCAGGTCTGTCCCTCTATGGAGGAGTGCTGTCCTCACATTTCAAAGTTCACATTTGGTGACACTGACAAGCAGCCACATCCAGGACAGGGAGGGAGACTCTGAGGCCACCCCTTCATTCCTTAGCCTGGGTCAACACAAACCACAGATCTAGCATCCTACACAGGCAAGCTACATGTCTCCAGACACTTTGCAAAAACCCGCAGTCCCAAAACACAGGTTTGATGGTCTCCTCATCTGAACAGTCAAGTCTGGGGCAGCCTGGGTGCCTGGTGAGCTTATGCCTATACAGGGCATCCCTGACCGGCAGCTTGCGGTGAACACATTGCCTGGTGGATGCAAGGTCCTGCAGTCGATAATAAAAACCCTTTGGTTGAACCCTGGTCCACATGATCATCTCTCCGTTCTAGCATGGCCTTGTACCATTGCACCTTATAATTAACACTTGATCTTGCCAGAACCTTTGTCACTCTGCAGTACCACAGCCAAGGGCTGCATTCTATGTAGAGGAAAATGCAATTTGCTGTCATGTCATGGTGACAATGAATAAACATGAGCAGAGAGTCCTGAGACTGTTTCCTTTTGGTGCAGTATCTTTTCAGAGTGTGAGTCCTGCATCAGGGCTACGGTGACTTCAGCTCCTGCTGTTGGGTACAGCTAAATCCCAGTCCTCAGGCTCAGAGTATGTGTCAGTGACTCACTCTGAGGTAATGGGAGGGTGTGTTTGCTGAGCAGTAAGGCAGAGGCGCAGTGACCGCAGTGAAACCTGCCGCCTGCACATTGGAGGCCCTTCACATTCCAAGATATGTCCGTGGGCAGCGTAACTTCACCCAGCAGTACACACTTAGTGGTTACTGGAACAGCACTAAGTAGTCTAGGGAAGTAAAAGATACATATATAATTATAAAGTAGTGCTGTGATTTACAAGAAATCCAACAACAATGATTTATTTGAATTTTCAGAGAGGAGAGTTCAGAATATTTTATTTGGTGAAATTCATAAGTCTAAAATTCATAAGTCAGGTTACCTTTCTCAAGAGGGCAATATGAGACACCTGTAAAAAATGGGATATTCTGAAACTGCACAAATGTTTTGTAGGGTTACATAGTAGTTTTTTTTTTTTTATCGCCATTGTAAATTCTTGTCAGACTTTTTCCTATATTCAAAATAGCAACATGGTGTTAAATTCTTTATGAATGTTCTCTGTTTCATCCACTGCCAGTTCAATCAAAAAATTCCTTAAATCTAAGTCAAAACATTTATACAGACCAGAAAGCAGCCTGTGTCACCTTTGACAGGTAACTTGGCATATGTAAAGCAGCAGCTATTGAGATTGAAACACAACTTGGTGTTGATTTCAAAGTTTCACCAGTCTGTCTGTGTAGGAAAATGATCTTAAGACTCCCGAATCACCAGGGATGAAGCCACAGCAGTGTTTCAATGACCAGAACATTAGCAACTCTTCAAACGACCATGTCAGAGCTATGGGTGGTACCAGACATAATCATAAACATCTATCTGCTTTTTAATGAAGGTGAAAGAAGACAGTCGAATGACATCATAATCTGGAAATGTAAAACTGAGCCTACATGGAATAAATCGCTGTTAACTACACATTACACCACATGCACAAAAGCCTTGTTAGTCAACTCGGAAATGCATATGGTGTATACCAATAACCTAAATTTGGACAGCTACCTATTTATGATTACCTAATATGTGAAAATGAGATATTGTAACAAAAAGAATAAAAATTATTATTGCTAACTTCCTTACCTTGGAGTGCATATTAGTCTGATGTTTGATGCTATTGTGTGAATTCCCATAAAATAAGCAAAGGAAAAGTTGCATGAAATTGAACTACCACAGCAGAAGTATTGGCCTGTTGCCATCCAGCTCTGTCACTCTTGCATTAAACTCATTCATCTTCCAGCTGCTTACCCAAATTATGGCTGTACTGAGCCAAGAGATGGTCCCAGACCACATAGGGCACAAAAGACTGGACTCAATACAGGGCGTTTCAGAGTGCCAAGTTACAGTAATCATATGTGTTTGGACTGTGGGAGGAAACCAGAGCACTCAGGAAACCCAGGAATGCAGAGAACATGTACATTTTATGCACAAGGCCAAAGGTTACATTTGAGCCCATTAACCTGGAAGACAGACACAACAAATGTCACCCACTTAGCCACTGTGTCACCAAAATACCATAGTGAGATGCAGATTAAGGCATGAGTGACATGCATGAGTGGCATCTTGCTGAGGTCAGGATGGTGTGTGCCCCCTTCCCCTAGAATGCCCTTTTGAAAATATTGTCAGAACCTCATGCCTGCCCCCCATAGAATGCAGTTTTGAAATATTGTCAGCCTACCCCTAGAACAAACAAAAAAAACAAAAAAATATTATCAGCACCTGAACCCCAATCCTACCCCTCCCCCCACTCCCCTCCTAGAATGGAAGCACATTACACCAAATTGGTGCAAAATTTCATTGCTTCCCTTAAGCAATATCTTCTCTAGAAAAACCACTATACAGCTTTATGAATTATTTGATATTTGATTAATGTTAACATTTAACAGATGTAATACAAAGCTAGTAAATGTGAGAAAGTATTTTAATAACGTTACAGTAATGACAATCAAATATAATCCTTGATTGAAAAATACCCTAAAAATGTATGAATATGGTTCCATTTTTTTAAATAAAAGCTATCTAAAAGTGGCTATAATAATTAATATATAACACATCTCAAAAACAAGCACAGTCTATCAATTAACAAAACCTGTTTTTAACCAGTAGCCTGTAAGCATGTTAAAGGTATGTTTTAGTATATTTTCTAAAGTTGTTCTAATTTAATTTCACAATAGCCCTTTGTTTGTAAAATGTACCAATTTCCTACTGAGACACTACATTGACCAGAGCCAGACAGCAGTGGGTGTAACTCTGTCCTCACACCCCCAGGGCTGCGGATTCCATTTCCTGCTTTGCCTCTGTACGTATCAAGTTTGCCTCTTCATTCTCTACATACATGTGTCTTAGCCTTGGGTATTCTGGCTAAAGCCCCCTGGTTGTGTGTGTGTGTGTGTGTGTGTGTGTGTGTGTGTGTGTGTACCTCACAATAAACAATGCCCAGTCTTGTGTAATGTGGAGTTGGTGGTGGTAGGGTGGGAATTACTAAATTATTCATGAACCAGAAGGAGACTCATCAGAGACTAACTGATTTTCCCATGTCAGCATCTAGATATCATGTACCTAAATATCATGTAGTTTCACAAAATGTGGATTTTATTTAGATGCTGACTGCCTCTGCAGGAGGTATTACAAAGTGTGTCATGTGATATTTATGGATCTCATACATTTTCTCCCTCAGCACCCAACATCTGCTTTTCATACTGGTCTGACTGTTCATCTCTGGTATATATGCAGTTCATTGTCCATTCCTCACAAGTTAAATATTTCTTAATTGTGGTTTCTGTTAAGTTATTTCACTTTCTGCTGTTTTGTCTTCTGTGGATTTTTCATGGAATAACTGAGCAGGCTTGTGTCTGTTGTAAATCTGAGCATGCTTTTAAAGTCAGTCTTTTGTTTAAATGAAAACAGAAATAATGTTTCAATACTTTTCATTTTCACATCATGAATAAAGATAATAAATAATGCTGAAATCTAACTTTTTAAAATTTAATAGTATTTGAGTGCAATGGCAATATAGGAATGTCTGGTGCAGTAAGCTAAAGTATACTTCCTTGTATAGTTCAGCTTACAAGTCTTTGTGCACAAGGAAAGAATTAAACTGATAATTTAGTTTCTCCTTTTCATTGAAACTTTACCTGCTGATGTTCAGTAGGTAATCATTAGTCATTGCTTCTTCGCAAGAAATCTGAGGGGACTTTGTATGGATTTTGATTTAGAAAGTGTAAAATTTAACAATGCTAGAGGCTGAGAGGTTCAGTTGTCAACAGCTTGACTGAAAGAACAGCCAAGAGAATATCGTGCGGGGGGGGGGGGGGGGGGGGGGGGGGGGGGGGGGGGGGGGGGGGGGGGGGGGG
>JABJVR010003734.1:0-10363 GCA_025773905.1 Chitala chitala
TGATTGGCTGATTAGCAATTTGTGTTACCAAGCAATTGAACAGGTGTACCTAATAAAGTGGCTGGTGAGTGTATATAAAGTACTGTTTAGAAACAGGGACGAGCTGGGATGAAGGTATCCCTTTTATGTTATTTGCTGTAAGGGAAGCTGTTCAGGAATCATTAAAGTTCAGTCCAGCTGAACTGAACTAGTATTTGGGCAAATGGTTTGTGGTCCTCTGAAGGTGTTTAAAGAAGCTCTATTGACTTGTGGTCAGTCCACAAAGGTGAATGTTTTAGATTACATTAGCCAACTCCATGAACATTTGCATCATGCCCAATCTCTGACCAAGCAAGCTTTGGGTGGTTCTCAAAAGTTATGAAAGAACGTCATGATAAGATTGTCATTTCACATTCTTTTGAGGCAGGTGATGAAGTACTAGTGTTGCTGCCTGTTCCTGGGTCTGCTTTGTCTGCTCGATTTTCAGGACCATATCTAGTAAAACAGAAACTCAGTGAAACTGATTAGGTAGCTGATACCCCAGATAGAAAATGTGGTACACAGGTCTGTGATATTAACATGCTGAAACCTTACTGTTCCAGAGTGCACCTGGGGAATCAGTGGCCACTATGATTTTGATTCCTATGAAAGAAGGCTTGAGTGCTGAGCCAGATGAGGATGGTTTAACCCTTACACATTATTCGCAACAACCTGTTAGGCTTTCTAATTCTGAGATATTGTCAGATTTCCCCTTGTATTTAAATTATTTACCTGACAATAAGGTTCAAGATATATTTGGATTAATTAGTTAGTTTCCTAGTCTATTCAGTAATGTCCCTTCTAGAACCCAGGTGTTACAGCATAACATTAAGTTAAGCAGTGTTGTCCTGATTAAGCAACACCCTTATAGGCTTAATACTAACAAACGAAAAATTATGGCTCAAGAAGTTAAATACTTAATAGAAAATAGTTTTTCTAAGGCTAGTTGCAGCCCATGGAGTTCACCCTGTTTATTAGTTCCAAAGCCAGACAATACTTGCCGCCTATGTACTGATTATAGAAAAGTCAATGCTATAACCATCCCAGATTCTTACCCTTTACCAAGAATGGACGACTGTATAGATGAGTTAGGTTTTGCTACATTTCTTACCAAATTAGATCTGCTAAAAGGTTACTGGCAATTCTCTTTGACTTCAGAAGCTTCAGAAATCTCAGCCTTTGTTACGCTGGATAGCTTTGCTCAGTATGCAGTAATGGCTTTCGGTATGAAAAATGCTCCGGCTACCTTTCAGAGGTTAGTTGACATAGTTCTGTCTAACATTCCTAACGGCAGAGCGTACTTGGATGATCAGTCAGTCAGTCATCTTCTATACAGCTTATTCCTTGTGAGGGTCACGGGGAAGCCTAGAGCCCATTCCAGAGCACATAGGACGCTGGGATCTTGTAGTGTTTTTTCAGAGCTGGGACAACAACATTCACCACTTGCGCCTAGTGTTTAACAGGCTCACAGAGGCTATATATATTCTAAACTTGGCAAACAATGTTATAGCTGATGCCCTGTCTCATGTGTAATTGTTTCAGTTTAGTATGTGGTTCTGTGCCTTTTACGATTTGAACAATAGGCTATGTGTCAAAAATTAGTGCTGTTTGAATTTTATGGGGGGGGAGTGTTACATCTTCGGACGTATGACTTTCACTTAGGGTCTCTTTAAGGCTCAGGGGTTGGCACGTTCCCATTGGATCCCCAAGACATCAATCTGCAGTGACGAGTGGATGAGCACCCTCGACGTCAAAAGGAAGCTCCAGCCTCAACTGCGGGACCAGGATAAGGAGGGACTACCTGAAGGACTATGTGTGGGGTATTGTTGGTAGTTGTAATGGTGAAATCTGAGAGACATAGTTGTTGTGTATGATCTGAAATTTTGGTGCTTTTTGTTACGCTTTGTTTCATTTGTATTGTACTCATTTTTGTTTTTTTTTCAGCTTTTTTTTTTAGATTTTGGGAACAGATTAGAGGGATCCCATACATTTTTGCATTTCACATAGGAGGATTGTTTAAGTTACTAGGTTTAGAAACAAATGCCACTTTGTACATTTTGTTTTGCGTCTTGTTAAGTGTACTTAGGTTTAGGGTTTTCATTTCATTTCACTTACGGTTCAGTTATAGGTAGTTGGTGGTGAGAGTTTGTTTATAGAATGTTTTATTTTGTTCTTTGCTTTGGTTTTGTTTGTGTCTGCATTTTCCCCTCTGGTTTTTGTATTACTCCATTTATGTAAAAGGTTTGTCTGTGTCTTTTTTTGTTACTTTGTAAATAGTCACTTGCATAACTTGTAAATATAATCACTCTTGCACCAAAAATCTCTGTCCTGGTGGTTGTAGTCTCCCCTCTGCACACGGTGTGCTATCCCCATCGGCTTCCACAGCGGTTACATAGTTACCATCTTGACACATATAATCAAGTATGGATGGAAAATGTTTTGCCATATAGGTATATAGGTCTGCTGAGTCCCAAAAATTGTTGATCTTTCTTTATCTACCATAAACCAGTACATGGCAAGTTAACAGGTTTTGAATGATTTATAGAATTGAAAACCCGAACCACAACCAAAGAAATGCTATGTAGAAGAGTGGAGATACAAAACAAAAAGGAATATTTACAAACAATGTTGCCACACAAACAGGGATAGGGGAAAAGGGACTGGAGCAATGCCAAAGAAACAAAAACAATAATATATATGTAGTACTTTATTAAACCCAAAAGGAAATAACTTCAGTTTAACCCATTCCCTAAGAGGAGCAGTGGGCAGCCAGCCACACATGGCACCCAGGGAGCTAGTGCTGAGTGTCTTACCCAAGGACACAGCTGGCTGTGCTGGGATTGGTGCCAGGAGGCTTCTGCATGCCAGCCTGATGTTCTATTGAGCCACCATGCTACTTTGAGCCACCATGCTACTTTGTCAGAGACAGAGAAAGTTTTTTGGAGTGTTGTTGTTAGAGTTTGGAGTACAGTTCAGTGTTTGAATAAATGCAAGACACTCAGCGATAGCTCCCCAGGAGCCACATGTGGCTGGCTGCCTACTTCTCCCATCAAGGGGTAGGCTAAATGCAGATAAATTATTTTACTTTAGGATAAATAGAGTACTACTAAAATGGCTTAAAAGTGCATATACATAATGTAGAAAGAAAAAAATAAATAAAACTCTGACCTTAATTACACTTACCTACTGTTGAGGAAAAAAAAGACATATAAAAGTGGCATTAGCTCATATGCTAGTGTGCTATACAAATACAAATGTACATGTGGTGGGGAAAAAGAAAAAAAAGTGTAATGGCCTTTAAGTTTGCCCAAATTCCCAAAAATACCCTGACAGTATGAATTACTCAATATCACAATTTTAATAACACACAATGCAATACAAAATGAATATGCAATGAACAAAGTGAAATTTTTGAACACTCAAACTGCACTCCAGACACTAACGACGGCACTCTTTTTCTTTCTGAGAAGCCACACCCACTCTTTGTTCTTGCTTCTCTTTAAAGTTGTCAGCCATCATGCTGACATAGCTCCTCCCCTTCCATTATAGCTGGGAGTTGTAGTCCATAACCAGGTTACTTCTGATAGACTTTCACCAAAATGGGTGGAGGACATAACAGCTCACCAATGTTAAGGACAATCATCCTAGTGGTCTCTCAATTCCATCTTTTTTTTTTTTTTTACAACAGGATTGCCACAACACCATATGGCAAGATGACAAGAAATAATCAATTCTCTGTCAGCAGAGCAACAAACATTTTGGCTGGCTGGAGTAGTCTGACTTTTTGAAGGAATTTTCTTCTTTTGCAATCCAACCCCACTTGATGTCTCCTCTGACTGGTTTATGCAATGGTGCCATTAATACAAAGAGATTAGGAAACTAGCAATTGTAATAATTAAGTAAACTGTAATAAGACTTAAACCCTCCCACACCAGAATTACAGAGCTCATCTATTACTTCTACTTTTAGTTTTATAGGATTTAACTCATTGGCATCCACTTTGTGTCCCAAGCAATGGACTCATTTCTCGATGTCACAAAGTCTCGTCGCAGGTTCACCCAACCTTGGAGGACAGCACAAAAATATGGCAAAGCCACAACTGCACTTTAGTGCAAAGGGTGATTTACTAACAACAGTGCTTCATTCTACGTTGGTCCCAGAAAGAAACAACACAAAAACAAGGCCCAACAACACCAAAAACAAAAGGACAAAAAAAAAAAGATACAAACAATAAGCCAAGACTCACTATGCCTTTAGAGCACTACATCCTACTGCCTTTAGGTTTGGAGGGGAGAGAGAAAGACATTCTCTTTATACTGAGGCATGATGCCCCTTCCTTGGATCATACCACTCTATGGGTAACCCAACAGCAGTATAAATAATTATCAAAAATTTGTTCTTTAAACATTTATATCACAGCAAACTTTGTGTACTTAGGACTACCCCTGATGCAACATAAATACATTTTCATTTTGTTAGAACATCAGTTAAAGTACGTATTACGGCTTGCATTGTTCACCTTCTCCCCAAGCAAATGTCATAAAAATATTTAGTAAGCACACGTTTTGTTTTCTGGTTTTGGTCCTACTCAGCCACTGTATCCTGGAAACACTGCTTTACAGAAAAACAAATATGGCACACTGCACAAAACTTCCAATTTATAACAGATAACTACAAATACAAAAACAATCATTAATGAATGTTTATTGCTGTATGTGTGGGTTTTATTTAATGGTAAGGGAAATAAAAAATTGATTCTGTGAAAGATATGTAATGTTTGTAATACGTGTATGAAAACTGGATCAAAGTTAGCCGCTATTGCTATGCGTGCAGTCACAGCTGTAGTATTACACCTATCTGGATTGACAAGACTCAGCAATCGAGACAAATAGTCAGCTAGTATATTTTGTTTCCCTGCTTGATGTCGGATCTTGAAGTTGAATAGCTGCAGTGCTAGGTACCATCAGGTGACACATGCATTACGATCCTTTAGTGAATGCAACCACATAAGTGCCCAATGGTCTGTGTCCAGATCAAATTCCCGACCCAGCAGGTAATACTGCAGACCCTGCCGCTTGGCCAGAAACTTGTTAGTGGAGGTGGGAAGGAGCAGGACCTTCTGGGCAGGTTGGTACTCCATCTGGCAGGCACACTGATCATACCACCTCTTTTGTGCTTGCTGGGCCTTCTTCAGGTTCTCCCTGGCCTCCTCTCAGTACTTTTCCAGGCAGTCCTTCATTTGTAGCATGTAATGCTGAATCCCTGTTTGGCATAAATGTTCAGAAGATCCTTCCCAACTCTTCTTAAGAAGGTCTAATGGGCACTGAACAGACCACCCACAGACTAATTCAAATGGAGAAAAACCCATAGAGGCTTGGGGTACCTCCCTGTAGGCAAAAAGCAAGAAAGGCAGCCACTTGTCCCAGTCTTTTCCTGTGTCTGCCACAAATTTCCTTAACATGTTTTTGAGAGTTTGATTAAATCTCTCAACAAGCTCATCAGTCTGGGGATAATAGGGACTGGTTTCATGGCTGAGATACCCAACTGCAAATGCATCTGCTTTATCAGATGTGAGGTAAAGTTTGCCCCCTGGACAGTCAGAATTTCACCAATGCAATAAGAATGAGAATAACTGTACTAATGAACTGATGACCTTTGGGGTAGTTATGGAGTGCAGTGGGAATGCTTCAGGGAATTGGGTGGCATAGTTACAGATGACTAAAATGTAAAGATACCTGACCCTGCTCTTTTCCAATGGTCCCACAATATCCATGGCAACAGGAGCTCTTTCAGACCTGTGGACAACACTTATTTTTTTGGCATGTAGGACATGAAGAGCAATACGTTAACATCAGCATACAAGTATATGCAGGGCCAAAAAACAAAAGTGAACTTACTCACCTATAGGTTTTGTGCTGTGACAGGTGAGTGGACCATGGAACAGTGTGTGCGTGATGTAATACAACAGGCTTACATGTTGGCACCACCAATCGATTTTCCTCATTACCTTTAACATACAAAATGCCATTCTTCATGCATAACTTAATTTCCTGTGGGGAACCTAACCAAAGGATTAATAAAGTTCTACCTTACCTTAACTCAAACCCAAAATAACTGTTGGTTGTTCCCTCCTCCCATACCTTAGCTAACAGGGGTTCCAGACTGTCATCAGATGCTTGTAATTCTGCCATATTGGCAGAAATTTTTCTAACCACCTTGTCTTGTCTCAGATGATATTTGAATTTGTTACCTCAGTCATACATGGTTCTTTGGCGCATTTTAGCATTGAAATCATTGCAAATATGCTCAAGCAGAAAACATGCAAACATTTAGTATTAATAAATGTTTCTTAGTTTTGTTTGTGCATATCTCCTGCATATGCATGTTTGTTTGATATCAGTTTCTTAATTTAATTCTTATGACACAACTTTTTCTATGCAGTGTTGATAAATGAGGCCTCAGGAGAATATCAGAACACTCAGGAATCACTTCAAAGACAACAGTGTGCAAGGGCTGAAATGCAAAGTGAAACTTAAATAGAACGCTGATTAAATTAACAAGATGCAGGTGATTCTCGTATTGTGGGATTTGAGAGGTTGAGAATTGACATGCGTTGACTTGTGCATGGCGTGCCAGCATTTGCTTGTGTATTGTAAATGTGATATGCAAATTTCCTGGTTGTGGACAGACATTGCACGAGTCACTGGTTACTTTATAAAATACCGGTTTAGTTTCTTTTAAGTATTTTATCAATTTTGACTTTGTAGTCTCCTGTAATATAGGCCACCTTCTATATTGTCATGGCCACTGTTGACTATAACCTTAACTCCAGCAACAGCACGGGTTACTACTAATAAATTTTCTGTACCTGAATATGTTTTGCTATTGCCCTTTTCTCATCTTGCTTTGGGGTAGTAATACACCAAGGTAATTTCATTCATGATAAGTGATAAACAAGTTCTAAATACTGTCTCATCTTCGCTCCCCTTCATCCGGTGTCAGTTTTTCAGTCCTGTTCTACCTAATCCCTACTGTTTTGACCCCTGTAGTCACTGTGTTGGACAAATTCTATTGGGTAAACAATCTTTCGCCTGCCTCAAGGACTTGAGTTGCGGTTCAAAGACTTTTTCCAGTTATTCATTTCGAATAATAATTTTTCTTGCTCTATGAATAAAATCATGATTTTACATAACACAAATACATTCATAGGATTTAGCATGTATTCCCAGAAAATTATGTATTAAGATATATATTGGGGCAGGAAGTGTTTATTTTCATTACATAAAGTAATGAATTTATGAATGGGCAGTGTACTTTGTTTTTGACATATACAAACAGTCCAATTTTATTTGTTGGTAGGAGTCATGGTGTTCAAACAGGAAAGACTTTTTGTATCTGCTTGGCAAGCATAATTTCTATCACAGTATGGAATTATAAATTATTTTAAGATTTACAGTGGCCTATGGTAATTGCCAGGGGAAAAAAGATAGATGTGTAAGGCATCAATCCTAAATCATGACACACCAAAACTGCAATAATTATCTTTCATTGAAAACACCTGCAATCACCAATTCAATCAATGTGCTCTTTGTTTAAACCCTTCAACAATCATACGTTTGATTAGGTTTGTTTGATTGTCTGGCACTGCCAATAAAAAATAAAGACTTTAGAACGTCTATTAACTCAGTATTCTATTAGTTACAATGTGGTGGTGTTATAAATCACTTTGTTTAGTACAAGATATTCTCGATGTTTGTTCATGTTATTTCTATTTATTCTAATGTGAAATGGGGTCTTTGAGAAAATAAACATGAACTGCTTGTATACATAGGGTTTCACCTTTATATTCTTGGGTGGCTGAAAACATCTGCACAGTACTGTATAATACTCAAAGTTTATGTAATTTTACAAAAAAAAAAAAAAAACTCTAAGCTTGGCAGTATGATGTCAATGCAATAGAACAGGTCTTACACACAAGGTGTGGTTACACTGACAGTGTTTCTATAGAGGGCTTACACCTGAAGTGTGATTTTACTTTATTTTGAGAATAGCCTACAAGATTTGAGCTGAGGTGAGATTTTTACTGTCAGTGCTGCTTAAAAAATATTTACAACTGCGGTAATGATATAACCGTCAGTACTGCAGAAATAGGCTCACGGATGAGGTGCAGTTCCACTGTAAGTGCAAAACAAGTTCTCGCATCTGAAGTGTTTTCCTAGTGTTAGTGCTACAAATATATCTTCTGTGTGTTCCACTGTTAGTTCTCCAAAAAAGGCATTGTGCTAAAGGCATGTTTCTTGATCCCCCTTCGACTAACTGAATCTCTAACACCAGAGCAGTTGGGGCTAGATCAAAACTGAAGGACTCAAACCGGCATGAGCATAACCTGTTTTTTATCTATGGCTCTGGGATGGGCTACTGCAGCATCACACCAAAGAGCACCACACTCAATAAGAATGTCTTTGCACGAACTGCCCACACAATGAACAGACGGACATTAGAGAAAAAAAACAGTTGCACTTTACACGTGCAGCACTAACACTATTCAATACTGTATATCAATACTGTTCTCTGTGATCATTTCCATATATGTATTGAAGTGCCTGCTCTATGTATGTTATTGTATATAAATATTCAATTTCTATCTGTATTATACCTGTGAATCCCCCCATCATGATTTCTCATGTTCCCTAGGCGTCACCCTTTTGGTTCCATGTTAAAGTCATTGTAGTTGGAGAATTAGTTCTTTAAGGTCTTGATGTACTTCACCTGTCCTCACTCGTTCTCCACGTCTATTTAAGCCCTTCACTGTGTTCACTTCCTTGCCAGCCGTTGTATGAGTCTATGTATCCATGCCTAGTTGTTAAAAGATCTAAGTCCATGCTACGTGCTCTTGTATCAAGCTTTTGTGTTTTGGAATAAATCCCTTGCTGCATATAGACTCAAGCTCACTTTAGCCCATAGAGTATGGAGTTCATTATGTATTTATCATTACATTTCTTGCTATGTTTAGTTAAGGGGGGAGTTTAACAATGTACAGGTCGTCCCCAACTTACAATGGAAATGTGTTCTGATAACCCCATCTTAACTTGAAAATATTGTAAGTCGAAACATGTCCTAGCCTACCCAGCAGTCTTAAAGAATGGTGATCAGTATGGGGTTGTATATCGTAACTTGTTAATAATAAGCAAAGTAACCCACTGTTGACATAAAATTTTGAAATGACGTAATCTAGAAGATCCACTAGCCAGAAAGCAAGAGACTCGATCAAACTATTGGGGGTATTGCACAATGCATTACACAAGTGAACATTAGTTAATACAGAGAAAGAAAGAAAAAAAAAAACATTTAGTTTATTCCACGGCTCATGAAGGAAACTGTTTTATAGCACCATGTAAACATTTTGCACTACTGAGATTTTAAAAAGACTGATGCCTTCTGTGGTAGCAGATGTCTTCTCTTCTCATTTTATAAAGCTCACCCAGGAGGCAAAACCAAAAATAGTCTGCAATGAATAATTAGCAGAACTTTATAAAACTGATTTCCCTCGCTTAGCTTTGCCGTTAAAATGAACAGGCTCTTTGCTGATTATACAGCCAAACTCTATATAAAATACTAGCGACTTGGGTTCTAAATGAGGTTTCATAGTGGTTTTGATAGGAATACAAATGGTAAATAAAAAAAATAAATAAGCACATGTTTACAGTCTATTACAGTGAAGTGCACACTGACAGTTTTCTTTTGATCATTGCTGCTGCTCTGTTTTCTCTCGTCTTGCCAGAGGCCATTAAGCTGCTACTCAGTGAAAAGGCCAACGGTACTTTCATGTCTGTCTTCTGTGTACCTAAACATGAGCTCTCAAACTCAACACTGAATGATGGAATCAATGTCATGTCTACACACATTCAGGGAGTGAATATTAATTACAGCTGAAGGGATCTGCCTCACTTAGCCCATGGCCGATACTTTTGCTGCAGTTTGAACATGTGAACAATTCATTTATTTTATATTAATATATTACTTATATTAATCATTTTAGTTAAGAGAGTTAACCTGGCAAATGTCACAAAGGTGCTTAAATCTTATTAATAACCTACAAATACTAATACCCATCAACATTAGATTGTAATATGATCAGCAATTATTTATACATAACAGTACACCCACTGCACACCCAAGGCTCCACTACACCACTGGATAACAGTACACCCACTACCCACCCATGGCTCCACTACACCACTGGATAACAGTACACCCACTACCCACCAAAGGCTCCACTACACCACTGGATAACAGTACACCCACTACCCACCCATGGCTCCACTACACCACTGGATAACAGTAC
>JABJVR010003735.1:0-15582 GCA_025773905.1 Chitala chitala
TGTGGTTGGGATATATTAGGCAGCAGGTGAACATCTTGTCCCTGAAACTGATGTGTTGGAAGCAGAACAAATGGGCAAGTGTGAGGATTTGAGCAGCTTTGACAAGGGCCAAATTGTGATGGCCAGATGACTGGGTCAGAGCAGCTCCAAAACTGCAGCTCTTGTGGGATGTTCCCAGCCTGCAGCGGTCAGGACCCACCAAAAGTGGTTCAAGGAAGGAAAACCAGTGAACTGGCGACAGGGTCATGGGTGGCCAAGGCTCACTGAGTGAAGGTTGGTCTGTGTGGCCTGGTCCAGTAGAAGAGCTACTGTAGCTCAAACTGCTGAAAAAGTTAATGCTGGTTCCGATAGAAAGGTGTCAGAACACACATTGCATTGAAGTTGCAAATGAGGCTGCTTTGCCACACACCTGTCATGGTGCCCATGCTGACCTGTGTCCACCGCCAAAAGAGCTTACAGTGGGCATGTGAGCATCAGAACTGGAGTCAGGAAGAAGGTGGCCTGGTCTGATGAATCACGTTTCCTTTACCATCATGTTGATGCGTGTGCATGACTTACCAGGGGAAGAGATGGCATCAGGATGCGCTATGGGAAGGGGGCAAGCCATGTCATAGGCAGTGTGATGCTTTGGGCAGTATTATTGTGGATTGTTTACCAAGTACACTGCTTCATGGAAACAGTATTCCCTGATAGCAGTGGCCTCTGTCAGCAGGATAATGTGCCCTGCCACACTGCACAAATGGGTCAAGAATGGTTTGAGGAACACAACAAGTTTGAGGTGTTGACTTGGCCTCCGAATTCTCCAGATCTCAATCCAATTGAGCATCTGTGGGAAGTGCTAGAAAAACAAGTCCGATCCACAGAGGGCCCACCTCACACCTTACAGGACTTAAAGGACCTGCTACTGATGGCTTGGTGCCAGATACCACAGTATTCCTTCAGGGTCTAGTGGAGTCCAGGCCTCAATGGACCAGGGCTGTTTTAGCGGTTAAAGGGGGAACTACTCAATTTTGGTCATAATGTTGTGGCTGATTGTGTGTGTGTAATATGCTGTTAATAGTATATCTGTGTATAATATAAATGTGGCATGTGAAGACATGGATATAGCTCTCAGTGTCAACAAAAAATAAATGCGTAAGTATGGAAGTGCGTACGTGTTTAGCCGTATGTGTTCAGCTATGGCTGTTTGAAATGTTTCATGTTGTGGTTGGTTGATGACATTAAAATAACCAACACTATAATGAAGGTTGGTAGAATAACAGCAGAACTGGGACAGTGACGGACACCGTATGCATTTCTCAGATAGCCTGTCTGGAATATCAGTCTGCTTTTCTGTCGCAACGATGTCAGGCACATTTTCAGTAAACGATTCTGATAATTAGCTGATTCTGCAATCGACCGCCGGCGTCGTCTTTTTCTGTGTGTAATCGCTCTTATTATACTGTGATCAAGTACGCTCAAGATGGGGCACGGTACGAAAGGCGACACCGCGCTGTGAAACACATCGGCTTTCCATTAGTTCTAGGTTATTGTTAGAACACCAGTCTGAACCTCATGATATCCGTATCTGCTGTGGAATCAGGACGGGATCAGAGATTTTGTCGGTGGGATTGAGAATGACATTAGGGTGTCTCTGAATAATATATGTAATACATCAGCCGTTCCTGAGGCAGACACATACAGTCCAAGCTCAGCAGCCTGTCAGTACATCGACTCCACAATGTATTCAAGTAAAAAACCTTTAGCGTGTCACGTTTCAGGTATGCGAGCAAGGTCCATTCATGTACACAGTCATCTTGACAGAGTTGGTCATGTACACACAGAGCTCATCGATAACGACAGCTTGGGGAGAAGTTGATGAAGCCGCTTGCCCCCCCCCCCCCCGGCTCATGTTGGTATTTTCATGTGAGGGAGGGGGAAAAAGACATTTGTATCATAATGGGTTTTTTTTTCTTACTCTCTTTAACAAGACATTCCTACGAGCAGGGACATATAATTACACGTCCATCTCCAGAGTCCCACCGTGTGAACCTGCTGAGTCTGGTCTGTCCAGAGAGCCGCGGACGTTCGGGAACACGCTGATTGTATCAAACTCAGTGGAGCTCAGGCTGTTTCCAAACCAAATTAAATCCATCCAGCCCTCACTGCCCCTTGCAAAGACTCCTTTGTCATGTTCATTTTATATTCACTATTTTTTTGTTGTTGTTTTTTCAAATCTTGGATTATACCTATATTTTTCTTAGGTTTTGGATGGAATATGGCCATGTGTAAATTTTCCTGTCCTTTTTTTTCCTTTTGTATGTCAGATCAGGGGTGGTGTTAAATTCCCTTACACTTTGTCATTTCTTTATGTGTGAGAAATAAGGGATTTACTCTTACTAAATAAATTCAATTTAAACTTTATTGTAAGCTTATATGTAGTTACACAAGCCTGTTTATCCTAGATTAACACGAGTTATATGAGCTCATTTCAGTCTCCCGCTCACTACAAACAGGATAAATACACTCTTGTTTTCCAGCCTCTTTTTAAAACAATCCTGCTTTATTTTAAAGCCTTCAGCAACATTTTACTTCATACATATTTCTGTTTCTCTTTGCGACAAAAATCCCCAATGTATTTTAAGCATGTGGCATACAGCTGTGAAACGAACGTTTCTGCTCTTAATTTTTGGCCACATGCTTGCCTGTGATTACCGTAAATGGGTCCTTACTCAAAGGGAAGATGAGTTCTTGGTACTGATCATAATGGCATTTGTTTTTTAATACTGAAACAGGAAAAAAAGTGTCTTAATAAACAAAGTCTTTAGTCTCACAGCTGTTGCCAAGAGATTCGCTTGACACTTCCCTCGCTGCTCTTATTCGATAGCTCAGCACAAATGAATTGTGCATGAAGTGTTTTCATATTGACAAAGTGATGCGTCTGGGCAAATGTGTCTGTCAGTCTCAGGCCGGCTTTTCTTTTCTGTCAAACTGAAGAACATAAAGCGCTGTGTCTGCAGCTCAGCCTCTGAGTGAGTCTTCTGGCCGTCTGCTTGCCCTGAGATATGTAGGCACGCTTTTTCATCCGATGATGTTTCTGCCAAAGGCCCTGCTGCAGTTGTGTTGCTTTATCACCAGGTGGCGCAGTTTAAGACCAATTTGTCTACAGATCCTGGCGTAATGGAGTTCACTCAGCAGAGAAAATGAGACAAATCGAGCTCTTTTGCCAGACCTTTCCTTCTGATGACACCTAATCAGGGAAGGTTCTCTGTCCTGTAGATGGTGGGCCTGTCAGTCCAGTCTGCTCTCCTGGAGAAGGTGTTAACTGTTTGCTTTCTCAGAACGTGCATTCTCCACAACCACAGCAGGTAACTGAGTAGCGGTTGTGGAGCGGTCTCTTCACTGATGACCTGGCAGTATAAACAGAACTCATTGGGTGTTCGCTGCTCGTGAGGCAGTATAAACAGAGCTCATTGGGTGTTCGCTGCTCGCGAGGCAGTATAAACAGAGCTCATTGGGTGTTCACTGCTCGCGAGGCAGTATAAACAGAGCTCATTGGGTGTTCGCTGCTCGCGAGGCAGTATAAACAGAGCTCACTGGGTGTTCGCTGCTCGCGAGGAAGTATAAACAGAGCCCATTGGGTGTTCGCTGCTCGCGAGGCAGTATAAACAGAGCTCATTGGGTGTTCGCTGCTCGCGAGGCAGTATAAACAGAGCTCATTGGGTGTTCGCTGCTCGCAAGGCAGTATAAACAGAGCCCATTGGGTGTTCGCTGCTCCTGAGGCAGTATAAACAGAGCTCATTGGGTGTTCGCTGCCTGCGAGGCAGTGTAAACACTGGTCGTTGGGTTTTTTGTCTTCAGTGTAGGTTCCTCATCACTAACCCAGCTGTTCAGTTCTACTTTATGCTGTATAATCTTGCTACCAGAGAGGTTATGAAGATCTGTTGAGTAGGGATCACATCAGAGGATGCTTAGCTTGCAGAGGGCCTATTATTGGTTTGGGCCTTTTCCCAACATCTTACAGCAGTTAGTCGCAGACCATGCAGGGTAGTGCAGATGGCTCGGGGGCTTTACAGAGGCCTGTGTCTCATCAGTGTCACTGTCTTTGTCTTGGAAGAAGGAGGCTCTGACTCCAACATAAGGCCACTATGTAGGTATTTACAAGTATGTATGTGTATGAGTGTGTGCGTGTGTGTGTTTGTATGAGATGCACATCAGGATGTGTGTTTAAAATGTGTATGGAAGAGTGGTTTCTCACACTTGACAAGTGACACTTAAAACAGGAAAAACGGTTTCACAGCACGTGTAGTGGTTACACGAGTGAGGAGAGAGCACCACAGCCAGACTTCACTGTTATAAAAAGCATCCATCTCCTGGCACAGACAGATGTAGCTGACGCCACTGTTTGATTTGCTTCTTATGTTCTGGACTCACTCGTTTCCCTACATCCAGTGTTGTGACTTTGATTGTAATCCCTTGTTTGTAGGTTCTGTTGGTACTAGAACCTGCTGTTCCTTTCCACAGGATGTTCAGGGTTAAATATACCAAATTTGGAGAAGGTAAATAAACACACAGTCAGGATGTAGGTGTCCTGTGTGGTAGAGGACACCAGGAACCGTCGGCCAAGGTAATTTTCCCAGGCTCCTCTCTGTCTCCTGTCCTCACCAGCCGATCCTGATGTCACATCAGAACGCTACTTTGACATGAAAAGGCAAGGCCAAAGAAAAGAAATAAGGAGGACAAGTCAATGGTTGCCAAGGACTCGACCTGTCAGCGCTTACTGGGCAGGTCTGGGCTGTGCACGGGTCTATTTGTTAAAGTCAGTTTCCTCAGCTGAGTTCTCAACTGGACCAGGCTCAGCTCCCCGAAGCCAGTTTAGTTTGGACCGGGCCACTCAGCCATGCATGGTTTTCACTCTCCAAACGGCTCTGGTGTTGTTCCAATAACAGTGTAGCCTTACATCTCCAGGCTTAATCTGCGTTTCAGTAAAATCAACATGCATCTGTCTGATTGTGTGTCAGTTACGGATCTCTGCTTTTCCGTTTCAGTGCTGCAGCAGAGCGAATGGGCGAGGGAGAGCCGTTAGCCTCCGGCTATGCAGTTCTGTTAATCTGAAGCAGACGTCTGGCCAAGCCAACGCAAGCAGAATATAAACCCATTTTTGTGTTATTTATTTACTTTCTACATAAAACAAAGCCATGTCTACACAAATTCCTCTGCGGCGAGAGTGACCTCCTAGTAAACTCGAACAAGTGGCATCCGTGCCAGCCCAGCGCAGGGTTTGTGTGAGGAACCAAAGACGACGGCTGTGAACGGCTCGCCTTACAGGTCGTCCTCTGCAGAACCTTTGCAGGAATGCGTGAACTATTTGCAGAGCCACGAAAAAGTAAATAATACAGTCGCACGTTGCAAAGAGACATGAACAATAGTTTCAGCGCTTTTAAAAAGTCAGAATTCATTATGCAAATGAGCAGTCTCGTCCAGCAGGAATTCCCTGCTGACAGTCTTGACAGTTTTCCGTTCGTCAGCGTAGGACTGGAGAGTAATGGAGTCGTTCGGCGGCTGTTGCCTCGGGTGTTCTCCTCTGCCAACCGCAGCAAACGCCTCTTTTTCCCAACTCTGAGCAGAAATAGACCGAGCCGTTAGTGAGAGACGTGGTAATGATGTGACTCCATTTACAGCCTACGGGTCATAGCGGCACGATGCTGTCCGTGTGAGGCGCGAGAGCGCGGATCTCAGCCTGTGCACACGTCGGGGATGGGGTGGCTGCCTTTAATTACCAAGACGCAGTCTCCTTATCTCATACCAATGATGCTAATGTCATCTGTGATATTGATTGCAGCTTTTACAGTTAGAGACCAGTGCAAGATATTTTATGGATGGTTTAATTCAAGGGTGGCACAGTGGCGTGGTGGTTAGCACTGTTGCCGTGTACCTCCAGGCCTGGGGTTCAATTCCCGCCTTGGGTTTGTGTGCATGGAGTTTGCATGTTCTCCCTGTGCTTGGTGGGTTTTTTACGGGTGCTCCGGTTTCCTCCCACACTCCAAAGATATGCAGGTTAGGTTGATTGGTGTGTCTAAATTGCCTGTGGTGGGTTGGTGCCCTGCGCCCTATGTGCTCTGGGATGGGCTCCAGGCTTCCCTGCGACCCTCACCAGGAATAAGCAGTTAAGATAATGGATGGATGGTTTAATTCAAATAAAGGAGCAATTATCCATGCAGATGTGAGGTTATACAGTGGTACTTGGAAGAAGTTGTTCAATTTGGGTTTTTTTTTTTTAGTTTTCTAAACCAGGAGGGCTGTGTCTGTTGCTCATTACGTATCAATTGAATCAACAAAAAGCACAATTTTAGAGGCATACAGTGCAATAAAATTGTACTACTTACTTTTAGTTTCTTGGAAAGATATGGGGGACAGTGGTGACTGTTTAACTTTCCTGAAGTTTGTTCTTATGGTGTTTATATACAGTTTGTGGTAGGAGAACACAGTCCAACATGGACAGGGCATGTAAAAAAGCCATGGCTGTGATTTTATTTTGAAGCACAGAAGGGTATCCAAGTTACCTCTTTGCTCATTGTCATTGCAGTTGTGTAGCAACAATGTTCTTTCCCATCTGCAGAAACCATGATGTTCTCAATCAGCCTGGTAGTTAGACTCGTGTGTAACACATCTACAGTAACAGCTACAGTTCAGCACAGGAGTCCCGCCACTCGCCTATAAAGTCCGGATTAGAAGCACAGAAATGCTTCCAATTTGTCTTCAAGAGCTTCTCTAACAAGTCCCATTTTGTGGCAATACTGTGTGTATGTGTTTTTAAGAGTATTACAAACAGAAAGCTTTGTTCTGGCACCTGAAACCACAGTCATGTGTGAGGGTATGAAAGCAAACAGGGGCTTGTGAGAGCGTGCGAGGTTAAGTGAGTGAGATTACATGGCCCAGCACCACATATGGAGGGAACATCATTAAGGAGCGATTCACACGTGTCTGTGCTCTGGGAGATGTCGAGACTGCATGATGGCATGCGCTATGCTGTTTTTTCAAGCTCAGTACTGCTAACAAGGTGCTGACAGAGATTCAGAAGCACTCACCTGCTCTGTTGGAACGCCTGCATCTAGTGGGACAACTGGGGCCGCCCCCCAGGGAGGGTGTGGGGTGTTGTCAAATTGGATCTCTCACTGTACGTAGCCTTGGGCTTTCCCCTTCAGACTAGTTAGCATCTGGGTTTATCAGGCTGTGAGACCACAGGGGGGGTTGTGTGCTTTCTCCAAGCTCCTAACAAAGGGGCATTTCAGGATGGGTGAGAAGGTGGGGGGGTTCTGGGGGGGCTCCCTAAGAGAACTTTGTAAGGCACCTGATGAAGGCACACCTCTACCTGGGAAGAAATGGTGCCTGAACTTGTTCAGTACTACCATATGACTGCACACCATCAGCTCTGGTTTGTTCAGAGCGCCGAGATGGGTACTGTCACACTGTCATGGATTTTTGCTTTTTTTTTTAGCTTTGACTGTCAATCCAGAGAACCGCTGCTTTTAGAGGCAGTGTAAAGTCTTGTCTTTCACAGTTATGACAGCAGATGCGCTGAAAAACTGGTTTTTTATATCCCGAATTTCAGTGTGTTCACGGAACAGCGTCTGCGGTGTGGTCTCGTCCCTTCACACGGTGAGAAGGCGCGCGTTGAGAGGAACATTCTACATCACACAGGAACACTTTGTTAATTACAGTTTACTTAATAAAACATTACTTTCATGCAGTATAAGTGAATGATGGGTGTTAATATAGCATTCCTTATCCTGAGAACCTCTGTGTTGTCAATTAATAAACTGCCAGATTTCACCTTTTCTTGAGAGCTGTACTCATTTTAGTAGCATTATTAAAGCTGTCAGCTTGTCATACCTATAAGTCAGTTATGCATAACGTGTGCTGTATAATCACTAAATAGAAACACTTGGACAGTGTGCAGCTTTATCTCATTTTGTCAACTTTCTGAGTAATATAAGTAAGATTTAGAGAAAACATGATGTGTTCATCTAAGGGGAAAGTAACTGATTGACAAAAGATATAAGACAATAGATTTTGATGGCACTGTGTGTGTGTGTGTGTGTGTGTGTGTGTATGTGTGGAGTTTGCTTGTTTTCCTCATTCTAGAGTGGATTTCCTCCTACAGCCCAAACACATGCTGTTAGATGGAACGGACACCCCTACACTGCCTTTAGTGTGTATATGTGTGTGTGTGTGTGTGTGTGTGTGTCCTGTGAGGGGTTGACACCCACCCAAGGTTGTCCCTCGCCTTGTGCTCTAGGCTACCTGGGATAGGCTTCAGGCTATCTGTGACCCCAACTGGGATATGCGGTTTGGTGATGTATGGATGGATGGATGGTTAGAAAGGAATTACAAGTAAGCTGGACCCCTGACTTGTCCCTTTCTGTTGCACTGTGTTGAAGAGACAGCATGTCTGCAGCGCTTCATTTCACTCGAGTCCTCTTTGTGCGGTTGACATGTCTCCCTTATGATGACGTGGGTGTGCTGCACAGTGGTGTTGGTGTCCATGCTTGGCGTCGGTGCCCCACAGATGGGGGCCGCTAGCGGTCCGTCCGAACAGCTCCTCATCACTAACTCATTCTGACAGGCGGGGCCGTCCAGCACGGCGCACAGCTGCCTTATGGTAAACCTCTGCGGAGAGCATGTGTCCTTTCATCTGCAAACACACACCACACAGCTGTCTACATCATGCCTGTCAGCGTGGGAACATGGGTGTGTTGTCGCTGACCCGCCTGGACGCTGTGCACACACACACACACACACACACACACACACAATTAAACTGCTGCATGTGCTTCCAAGGAAACATTTAAACCAGAGCCATTTTGTCTTCAACTGTGACTGGCGCTAGTGCACAACCAGATTACTTTCTGCGTTACTTTAATTTGATGTACGATAATTGAAATTTTGATTGAAACTATGGAAACTAACCTCTGATTTTATTGTGAGACAGCAATGGGTATATTTCTTTTTGTCATTGTTCCTGTATGCCTTTGCAAACCGTTTAATTTTCCTACTACAAAGAATGAGTTAGCACAGCACTGTGTAACAGACACCTTTGTTTTATTAATTTGTGTCACAGGGTTTTTAATAGTGTGTGAGTTTACTATAATGATGGTAAACATGGAGTCTAGCTTGTTTGTATCTGCTTTTACACTCTTTATAAATTCAGGAAGTTTCTGAGGAGACCAAGGTGGAGACTGAGATGATCTGACTGATCAGCACCTCGTACGACCTCACGTGTGTCCACTTCGTAGTGTAGCCTGGCAGATCTCATGTGGGGCTGGGGTGTGGGGTCCCATGTGGGTCTGGGGTATGGGGCTCCCAGAGAGGGGTCCCATGTGGGTCTGGGGTATGATGCCCCCAGAGTGGGGTCCTATGTTGGGCTGTGGTTTTGGGCCCCCAGAGAGGGGTCCCATGTGGGTCTGGGGTATGAGGCCCCAGAGTGGGGTCCCATGTGGGTCTGGGGTATGAGGCCCCCAGAGTGGGGTCCTATGTTGGGCTGGGGTATGGGGCCCCCAGAGAGGGGTCCCATGTGGGTCTGGGGTATGAGGCCCCCAGAGTGGGGTCCCATGTGGGGCTGGGGTATGGGGCCCCCAGAGTGGGGTCCCATGTGAGGCTGAGGTATGGAGCCCTGGATTTAGGGACAGTGTTCAGCCCAGAAGGACAGAATTGGAGAAGGTCAGAGAACTGCGCTTATCACTGCTTGTCCTGTTTTTATTGCTTCACTTGGAAACTGGAAATCCTGAAAGTATCATCACTGTGTCAGGCACTATTAGAAACACACACACACACATACACACAGTGAGGGCACAGAGCACTTTTTTATACTCTTTTCAAATAATGAAAAATCAGCAATTTTCCACATCATGCCAGTCACCTCGCCCATCTCACCAATAACATGTGAAGGCCCAGATGGTGTGAAGAGTGAAGCTCCTGCCTACATCTCCCTAATAACATGAGGCTGGAGCAGGGTGGTTCACTTCACTGAAACGCAAGTCCTCCTGGACGGCAGACGTGTAATTTGCGATGGGCGTGTTAGAAGGAATGTTTCTGGTCTTGCTGGAGAGCAGACGAGTTTATTCGGGGTGAGCAGCTTCACCAATGGTGCTTTTGATTGATTTGAGGTGCGGCTGAGTCTGGTAGAAGGAGGGAAAACCAGCTTAGCACTAGGTAATGTCTATATCACTACCAGATAACCTGTTTACTTATAGACTACTGTCATTACTGAATGTGGAACTCAAAATGCACTTTAAACATTTTAACAACAAACATAATACATCTTACTCTGACCAGTGCAACAAACACAGATCTGATCTGTCTAGAAATCATAAGACACTCCTGTCTACGTGTTACTGTCCCTCTGGTCATGTCTAGAAAGCATTAGAGTCTCTTGTCTAGGTGTTAGTGTCGCTCTGGGCGTCTGGTCTGATGTCATGTAGCACATCTGAATTGACTTTACACTTAAGACCTGCTGTAGTCATGAACACACATACCTAACGGTGGTTACCGTCTTCAGCGGTTTGCTGTCCACGTGGGAAACGAAGCACTTTGAGGGGCAGAACTCTGTGCCTAATGAAAGAGGAGCTGCCTGGAGCAGTTTTAAGAAGAGCATCTAGACTGGACCTCCAAGCTGCAGCATTAATAAACCTCTGAGACAGCATCGGCTGGAGTTGTGTAGTCTGCTGCGTGTGCTTGTACTTTGTGTGTTGAGGCTCTCTCAGGAGGCACGGATCCATGTATGATGGAGAAGCACACTTTGTGTGTTGAGGCTCTCTCAGGAGGCACGGATCCATGTATGATGGAGAAGCACACTTTTGCTTGAGGTTATTTATATTTGTTTGTGATACACAAAGTGGAGCCGGAGCCAGGAGGCTGAGGCGTTCCGTCTCTATTTCACGCTAAACCAAACGCGAAGGACAGGCTGATGGATCCAACTCCTGTTTGCTTCTTCGCCGTTCTCTATTTCTGGAGAGC
The DNA here is from genome assembly GCA_025773905.1 of Chitala chitala. Taxonomy (NCBI): domain Eukaryota; kingdom Metazoa; phylum Chordata; class Actinopteri; order Osteoglossiformes; family Notopteridae; genus Chitala; species Chitala chitala. Next base: position 10,996 of record JABJVR010003735.1, read on the forward strand.
AGATGGTGCACGGAGTCTGAACGAACGACTGTGGTGTTCCACTTTCCAAACCTCCTCGCTCGTCCCTGGTGAACGAGGGCCGTCTCTTCTGGTTTGGTCACGTGACAAGCCAACGGCTCGTAAGCGCTCATTTCCTTGTCAGCGGCTGTCATCGTCAGGAGCTTCTGAAAACTTTACGTCTGTTGAATATTCATCCAGCGTACTTTTGCAGTTAGGTGTAACTGTCTTGAGAATCCCAGTATGTGTTTACTGTTGTACCAGTGAACATGCTTGTTATCCTGAATTACTCAGGAACGGTGCACAGCAGCACATTTTGGAGAATTTGTCAGATGGTTGAGGTAGTCTCCAACTAAGGAAAGATATAATTATATTCATCTTGTGCTGTCATACGCAAGTAGTCATGTGTCACTGAGGGGTTTGTGCAAACCAGGAAGCCCAAAGCTGATTTCTGTGTATTCCATTTCTCCCCCTGGCTACAACATGCATCACACACTCTCAGCTTCTCCCTGACTCTCTGATCCTACGCCAGTAAACACTAGGCCTAATACCTGGTAACAGGATGATTCTGGAGTTAACCTGTGACCTCAGAGGTCACATGGCAGTCCAATGTAAAGTGGACAGTGTATGTTCTCGTAATAGTTTCTCAGCCAAGCTGACTTTAAAAAGGTCAGTTTATGTTGTATTATATAGTGGATGAGAAGGTACTTTTCTGCTGGCCAGCCCAAAAGTTACCAAAGTGTTCGGTTGCTGTGTGCTGCAGCTGAATTTTAACTCACAATCCCTCCCTGAGCACCACACTCCTGGATCTTAGAAACTATCAAAGTGATTTTTTTAATTTCTAAACTCATAAATGTGTAAATTATTGAATTAAATGATGAAGACATGGCTGACATGCTGTTTCTCTTACACCTTGGGTTTAACCCCATCCTACTGGCTGCCTGAACTGTTTCTAATTTCTTTTGTTCAGTGCTTGGTGGAGAAATGGGCAGTGTGGACAGTGCTAATATAAATGTGCCATATCTGTGAAAATCTCATACATGTATTTGTTTTGAATTTTAAACATTTCCTATGTTTCTGTATATAATTAAATTACTTATTTGAAATACATTTGTCTTTCAAATCAGTTTTAATTGGAATCACATTTTGTAGAGGTATTTTTGTTTTTCTTTCAGGAAAGAGATTTCCTTTTTTCCCGAATGGGCACTCAGTGTCTCTGAAGAATGGACTAATCTGAAGGTTGTATGTTTATTTATTTTAATTTTTTTGTCAATGTGCAGAAAGTATTTGTGTCCAAATTTTAAAGTGTACCATGAAGTGACTATCCCCACATAGGACAGTTTTCATTTGATGAAATTTGTAATGAAGCTTAACTCCTGTCATACAGACTCTCAGGCCTTAGTAGCGTGTGATTGGATGAAAAGACAGCCCTGTGACTCTGTAGCAGAGTGTGATTGGATGAAAAGACAGCCCTGTGAGTCTGTAGCAGAGTGTGATTGGATGAAAAGACAGCCCTGTGACTCTGTAGCAGGGTGTGATTGGATGAAAGGACAGCCCTGTGACTCTGTAGCAGAGTGTGATTGGCTGAGATGGTCCTGTCTGTCCTAGACTTCGTTTCACCCAGCCTCTGTTCTCCACATACCTCGTGTATTTCAGACACCCACTCTACCGTTTGTTGTTTCACTTGGTCTCTACTTGGCTGCATTCCAACATGGGCTGCTTTTCGGTTTTCCTTGGACTGAGGACATCTCCTGCGATGTCCTTCGGTCAGTAACAGAGTGTGGGAAACAGGGAGCTTCATTTGTTTCTACAGAACCCACTATTTCGAAGATGGAGTTGGGCCAGCTCTCCTTGTGCTGCCCCATGTTGGGCTGCTGAAGAGATGGAAGCCTAATCACAAGCACATGTCCTCCTTCCCAGCTCTACCGGGCTCCAGACGTCACCTCCTGCATTTAAACAGCAGAAAGTCCCTGTTTACACTGGCGGTGCCTTGGATCGACACGCACGTTTGGCATTCCCCCACCACCTCTGCCACAACCACCCCTCCCCACCCCATCTCCTTTCTGCCGTTCCACACTTGTGGCCCTCGTTATTTCACCAAGGAGGAAAAGTGAATATGAGATGTCCTTTTTGGCTCATGATGGAGAACAAAGTACACCCTTCAATGCCCCTAGTCAAAGGCAAGTGTCACATGAAAGAGAAGGGCTGTGATTAATCACAGGAAGTGCAATATTATTCTGTTTCCTGTTTGTGTTTCTCTTCCAAAGGCATCTATATTTAAGATCAGAAGGAAAACTGGCAACAGACACCGCTCTAATTACATCAGCAAAAATAATCTAGTAACTGCTTCCATATGCACTGAAAGGTCGACAAATTAGATATTAATTAAGGGGAATTCCTACAAAAATTGTCGGTTTATTTAGTTTGTCACCAGCTGATGTTCTCTGTATTGTGGACCATAACTTGAGTTACAGCACAATGTATTTAACATATTTACTTACTATATTTACTTTATTACTATATTTACTTTATTGTTATACAGTATAGTAGTGCAGTGTTTACTTGTTTAGAAATGCCTTCCTTTCTCTGGAAAGGTGGGGCCAGACTAATGTATGGTTGTCAGTCTGTAGGAAACAATCACGGATCAGTCACATAAAAAGGGACGTCTTTGTGTGTACAGGTGAGCCCAAAGTCGTCACCAATGAACTTGAAAACCAGCATCCCAGAAAAGATGAAAGGCCAAAGTGAAGGGCTTCCTGAGTGGGCGGAGCTGACCGCCATGCGGTGTGTTTTAATTGGCTCCCTGTGAGCGAGGCCTCACTCCCTGAGACGAACGCCGAGTCCAGAGTCAGGGCAGGATTTTCTCCAGCAAGCTGAGTTTAAAACCTTAGCAAAAGGCAACATGCAGCACTAGAGGAGGGCGGGGTTGTGTCGGAGCATTCCTGACGCTCAGGAAAGTCAGCTCTGAGCAACGTGTCGGACTGTCACGTCCTTTACTCTGCTGCTAATGGCTTTTATTTGAGCAGAGGCCAGACTGCTGTGTATTAATAGAATCATGTTGTACGTGCAGCAGGGGAGGAAAGAAACATGAAACTCTTTTCAAAATGTTGGTTGTGATGGTGAAATGTCATGGTGCTCTCCTCCATGGGGGAGGGCAGGCGGTCTGGTGTCAGCCTGCAGAATCGGTGTCTTCGGGTTTTAAACGAGACTCACGGCATCACAAACTATGCCGCTACATTTTGTTATATATGGGAATAAGGCCATAATATGGCATTGTTTGTCATTAGTGTGTCATGCCGGCCCACGTCATCAAAGTAACACTGATACTATGGATACTATGAAAATATGAAAGTAAAACTTGCCCTATAAAGAACCCATATATGATGATGATCATGGTTATATTATATGGATTATGTCAGAAAAGTTAGGCAATTTTACTAAGAGCATTTCATATATTTCCATGTGCAGTATGTACATTGATTACATTTTTTTTTATCACCTTCTTCTTTTATCACTACTACTAATATTAATAATAATGTAAATCCTATGTATGTAAAACAGCTGAGGTCCCAGGATGGGACAGCCACGACCCCCCCCCCCCAGGATCAAACAGCCACGGGCCCAGGATGGGACGGCCACAGGCCCTTCTGTGCAGCATTCCGGTTCCAGTAAATGACTCATTTGTACATGTTCAGGTAGAAGCCGTAATCCGGTTGAAGCATGAGCACTAATTGAAAGGTGGAATGTGTGTAAACACTGCCCATGGGGTGAAGAAGCTCCAAAGTTAGTCAGGCTGACGGTGCCTCATCTTGTCCCTGTATTTATTTACCACAATGGGACCAAATCAGCAATAAGACAGTTAAACTTGTTAATGTTCCCCCCTGTGTGTTTTAAAAGATTTCTCACATAGCCAGGAAATATGTAAAACCTTTTTCTCAAGCCGTATTACAGTCATGTTAATGTGATACGGATGTACGTAGCTACATGTAGCACACTCATGCTAACACTCACTAAGGTTTTTAAGACACATTGGCTCTGGGTGGCACTAAGGGTCGTCAGTCCGAACCCAGGTCATGTGACTTCCTGCACCGCTGACATCATTTTCACCGGTCTGTCCAGCTGTGTGGGTTTGCTGCTGTTTTTCATCAGGGAATATCAAACAGAGATGAATTGCTTCGACAGTTCGCTCCATTGCACACGACTTTCTCATTAGGTGAGCCCCTGTCTGCAGCACATGAGCGAAATCCAGCCGTAGACCCTGGGCTCCGGCAGGCACTGAGGATGTGGTTGTTTTCGTGATGATGGTGATGAAGAACTCCCTGTACCCTTTATTGTTTTTTTGTACTTGTACTGCTGAACAGCAAATGAAACAATTGGTTAAGACACCAAGAGTTCAAAATTTTTTAAGGAAAAGAAAACACATTATAAACATTTGTGTATAGTTAGAGACTGAGCTGTCACAGTTAGAGACTGAGCTGTCGCAGTTAGAGACTGAGCTTTCACAGTTAGAGATTGAGCTGTCACAGTTAGAGACTGAGCTGTCGCAGTTAGAGACTGAGCTTTCACAGTTAGAGATTGAGCTGTCACAGT